>LZPO01118238.1:3629-25928 GCA_001675575.1 Neotoma lepida | reverse complement strand
AGTTAAACTTCTTGGAATTGAGTCATGATACTAGGAAATTAAAAACAAATCTGTTCAAATTTTAGATGTTTAAAATTATAAATCCTCTGGCCTACCAGTTATAAAAGCAAAGCTATCTTTCCATGCAATTAATCATGTCTGTCTTGGGTGGTTCAAGTGAAGCCAGAAGGTTTTGTCCAAATGACATTTTGGAATCCTTTTCCACCCATAAGTCCATAATTTTAATCATGGGAGGAAATTATTATCAAAGGAATTGCTTATTCTACATAGAATACTTTTATTCATTATTGATACTTAACAGTCTTGTGTAAGTCAGCTTTAGCATTTTAAGAATCTGACAAAATATCCAAAGATAATCATTGAGCAATTGGCATGCAATAAACCTTGAAGCCATCTTCAAAGAAAGAAGATTTAAGTGGGAGGATCTAAAGCCTGGGAATTACAATAATCAAATTTTGTGGCTTGTAGACATTAGATGTCGCTGTGAGGTCTCTGGAACATAAACATGGCTGAACCCACACTGAACGAGTAGCTGACATCAACAGATTTTGTACCATATCCTACACAAACACATTGGGTGGGAAGAGAAAGCTTCCAAAATTAAATTAGTTCATCATTTCCAGACAACGTTCTTAGAACTTCACCACCATCCTAACTAGGGAGGATGTGCAGGAGGAAACCCTGAAACCCTGATAAATCATCTTGCAACCACTAAACTGTCATCTTACTTGGTTTGGAATACTTAGACTTGGCTTCTTACCCACCCAGAAATGTTCCTTGGAGTATCCTGGAAAACCTGCAAGAATAAGCCATTGACTAATGTATTAGTGAATTTATTATCTGTCATTGATCTTTATAGAATTGTTTTAGAACAAGAATGATGCACATAATTAGTTCATGAAAACAGTCTGTGGCATTCATATATGTGCAATTGGTAATACAATNCAGTCCCTCCACAGTGAGCATTCTCACTATGTTCATTTTTGTATAGGGAAAGCAAATAGGAGTTCTAATTATTGAGTCATTTATTTCACCCATAAAAATTCATAAAATCAATTTATGTTGCTAAGAAAGAACACAAATATCTCTCTCCAATATTATTTTAATAAAATATTATCTGAACAGAGTAGAGAAATGTGATCCAGTTGATGATTGGTAAGTCAGTGCAACAAGGGTGTGTCCAAGACTACCTAGTCTAGGAAACATCTCATATAACTTACAATCTTGGCTAAGGCTAAGCTGGAAGTTGAGCTATGAACTCCATCCTTCCCACAAACGTACTTTTCACTATTCCCACTGTAAAGGTGCCTGTTTAAATCCCATTGAAGTATTTATACAAGCTATGATTATGAATGGTAACCAATCACAAATGACTCTTGTCTCTTCCTACTAACAATCCACAACCCTCCTCCCAAAATGACGAGTAAAAATAAAATAAACAAAAACCCCACAATGCTTTTTATTTATTTAACATATTTAGTGAGGGGGGACTCTGAAGCAAATCAATAGTTACTTCACAAATCAGAAGACAGTGTTTATAATACCTAAAACATATAAAGTATTAACAATTAAAATACAAAAGAAACTGTTACAAGTCAACAAACCCAAACTGAGAGGTTCTATGGATAAAGGTTATTGGGTTATGAACAGGCCTGGCAACATGAAGAAAGGAAGAAGTGAATGAAAGTATGATCACACTCACTTCTAATAAAATTTCTTACTTATGGATTGCCAGGTAACACAAATAAGACTTAGAGGTGCAAAACAGAAATGGTTATTTCTGTGCCTCACCTAATAATGGCTGTATGGGATTCATTCATCTGAATTTAGCTTGAAGATTTTCCAGACTGTCATAGCTGTCTGCTCTTGAAAATCCGGAACCTCAGCTGTATTTGGAGAGCTACAGGCTGTCCACCCATTTCTCTTTATTTCAGTCATTATCTCCATCTATTTAGGTGACTTACTTATATAGATACCCAGAGATATTAATGAATAAAAGCAGATGTTCCTTCTGGCATAACCTCATTTCTCCCACAATTGACTAGATTAAAAAAGTCACAAAACCACATTAGGGGAGAAGGGTTTCAGTTTCTCTATTCTAGGAAGGGTCAAGACCTAGCAATTATATAACTGTGACATCAACTAAAAGTTAAAATAACAGGAAGCTACTTATTGCTAATCATATAGGCAAAAGGCTTACATTTTAATAAGATTAGTGAAGATGTGAGAAAGTAGAAATTTTAAAGGAAATAGACAGATAGGTAGATAGTCAGAAGTGAATTGGGACATGGATTACTCCAAATTGATTATAACACATTGTATACATGCATCAAATTATCATGTAGAGAACAAATCTATACAAATATATCTCAATATCTACTTATTATTGATATAAAAGCACGTTTGAGTTTTTAAAATCTTTTCTAAGAATTCAAAGTCTTAATTTTATCCAATTTTAACAAATTTTATTCAACAATAAATTAACATTGTAAAATGAATAGATTTTCAAACAAGAGAATAAGAATAACACAAACAGATTTAAAACTTCCCAAAATACCACATTTTCTTGACCTAATTTATCTCTCTATCATTTCTTATTCTAGACTACATGGTTTTCTTTCAGGTTGTGAGTTATCCATGTCATGCTGAAGGGGTCAGATACTATTTCCTAAATTTTATCTACTAAGTATCATCATATTAATATTTATTCATGTAAATAATTCATTTTGAAAATGCTTCTTGATGAAATTATTAATAGTTCAAGTATTGTTTACACCTTTAATGCACAAGCAANACATGGGCCACTGTTTGTTGAGAATTAATGTAACATAGCTCTACTATATATATAACATGCTGTCCTTACCTCAAGAGATAATTACCTTGAATTATAACTAGGTTTTATTAGCAACATTACCAATCTCAGGACAAACACTTTGAGAAATTTCCAAATTCATTTTATTAAGCTATCTTCAGGATAACAACTCTTGAGTCATAATACAAATCAGTAAACACATTGAGTCAAAATGGTTTCATAAAATTCAAGAGGGAGACCACAACTATGTTTTAAGGCCCTGTGTGATCCAGTAGTAGCAATGAGGCTTTTCTGACTCTACAGATGCCAGTTGATTCTTTTCCATCATCAGACACTACTGCCATCTTTGTACTTGGTGTGTATGGAGGTGACTTATTTCATGGTCTAGAACATTCCCCAAAATTTATTTTCAAGCCATCTAGTTTTGTGATTATAAGAGGAAAATGTTTTCAGTTTAAAGTATAAAATGGATTATCAACTAATTCATAAAACCCCTATATTTTAGTCCTTCACTATGCCTTGTCCTAGCTATTCTATTACACATTTTGAGTGTAGGCATGAATCTGTCTGGCTATCCCAGCCATTTTTCTTACATTCTCCCCAAAGAATAGGACAACAGGCAAGATGGATGAGCTGTCACTTTTCCACACAGGGATGCCAGCAAGAGACACGCATTCCTGATGTAGATTTTGGCATTGAGTCTAGATTGGCATCACACTCCTCAAAGTTTCCTTAAATAACACTGATTAAAGTTTTCTACTCTGTGGTGATGCCAATCCCTGCTCCTGAGGAGAGAACTTTTTTGTATTGATTTTGGATGGATTTTAAATTCAGTTTTGACATGTAGCTTTATTTAACAGAAGAACAAAGAGGGGTTTGTTGTTATTTGTTTGTTTTGTCTTGTTTTCTTGCAGTCACGGACATTTTTTTTCCAAGTTACCCCATCCTCANTCCTCAGGAGATGTGGCTAGCTTCAGTAACAATCAAATCCCTAAAGCAAATCTCTTTAAAAACCAAAAATCAATTCTTCACAGTTATTCAAAAATGCATAATAATTAGGATTTTGTCTACTGGGAAGTATTACTTTCTAAACCATGAGTTCCTTCCATCTTGCTCAGTCTTCTTGTAAGGATACAGCGTGTGTGAGCCTTTGGTGGGCAGGGTGTTATCGTGATTCCCTCTACAGAGCTCAAATTGCCATTGTCGCCTAAATTGATTGTTCTGCATTTCTTTGGGAGGCTGTTTTCTTTGTACCTTCTTCTAAAATGAAATTATGCTTTAAAGCTTGATAATCTGATAAATATTTTAATTGCAAGCTACACATCATCAAGTCCTTTCAGTTTGGTGTTAACAATGTGAGCTCTTCTGCAGACAGCACACTGAAATGATTAGCTAGAAAACTTCTTGTTAAAAGGCAAGACTGTGCACTCTCTTTTCTGTATCATCTTCCAGAAGCAGCCAAATGATGCAGATGTTTGACTTTTACTACCTGAAGAGTAGTGAGCTCAAAACTTGTCACATGACTAGAAAGGATCAAACACTGTATTCCTTACCTTAGCACTGGGGTTTTCATTTATAGCTGTGCTGCCTCTCTAGGTAGTCCTGCGCATATTTCTGAGCATGCTCTCTCTTTAATTGCATATAGGAGCAATTATGACACCAGAGACTTTCCCTTTTACCTTCATGTTATTTTTAAAGTAAGAGTCTGGGTTTGGCCATTGTAGAAGATCAAATCACCATACTATAAACATGTTTAGAAATGTGACAAAAATTCTCACTAAGGATTCTGTAGTATCCACTTGACGATACAATACATCAAACATTCTTGTGGATTCCTGGGAACTTCCCACCTTAGACTACAAGCAATAGTGAAGAGGGTGNCTGAACTGGCCTGTCCCGGTAATCAGATTGGTGAATACCCTAACTGTCATCATAGAGCCTTCATCCAGTAACTGATGGAAGTGGATGCAGAGATCCACAGCCAAGCACCAGGCCAAGCTCCAGGAGTCCAGTCAAAGAGAGTGAAGAGGGATTCTATAAGCAAGAGGCATCAAGATCATGATGGAGAAACACAGAGACAACCAAACCAAATCAGTGGGAATTCATGAACTGTGGACCAATAGCTGTGGACACTCCATGGGACTGGACTAGGCTCTCTGCATAGGCAAGACAGTTGTGTAGTTTGATCCTCTTAAAGGACCTCTGACAGTGGGATCAGGATCCATCCCTGATGCATGAGTGGGCTTTTTGGAGCCCACTTGCCTATGGTGGGACACCTTATACAGCCTTGGTTCGGGGGGGGGGGCTTGGACTTGCCTCAGCTGAGTGTATCAGGCTCTTCTGACTCCCTAGGGGAGGCCTTGCTTTGGAGGAGATGGGAATGGGGGGGTGGGTTGCAGGGGAAAGGCCGAGGGGTGGGAGGAGGGAGGGGAGGGGGAATCTGTGGTTGTCATGTAAAATGAATAGAAAAATTTTTAATAATAAAAATTAAAATAAAATAAATACATCAAACTTTTTGGTATTCATATTATTAAAATGGGGCAAAACAATTGGTCCAGTTATTCAGGAAAGAGTCTAAGAGATATTTAAATGTTCTTGGATAATCTCAGAGGGCAGAAGAGGTTACAACATGGGTAGAGATGAAAGATTTATGAAGACTATGAGAGATACTATCCTTTGAGTCCTTAAAGGGCTTTCTGTGGCATGGAAACACAATATGTAACTCAAATTTATTCAATGTTAAATATTTACTTTGGACATTAATTCTTAATATAAGCTCAGAGACTTATTCTAAGAGCCTTTATATTTTGTCTGATAATATACACATGCTATGATAAACTCAGACTGCTGGTGCTAAGTGGAGATAAAAGAAGAAGGAAGAGCATGTGTTGAGTAAAACCAATATGGACATAAAAAATGGAAGAGTATGAATGTGAAAAACGTAAGATGTTTGTATAATTAGCCTCTGCTCCTTCGGAGAACAGAAACACTGAGGCAATGAGAAGCACGAAGAAACATCCAAGCACAAGGACTTGCTTTCTACTCTTTCAGACTCTGCCNTAACAACCCACTTCTTTTCACGTCATCTTGAAATCCCTTTCATTAACATTCAGACTTCTCTCAAGGCCTCCTAAATGAGACGCAATTTTACATTTTGTGTCCCAATGCAATATGCTGTGGCATAAGGCCCTCTGCAAGGGAAAGAACTCATGTATGACATTATAAGTCTGTCCAAGAATCCATGGCTAGGAAGGTTATAGGCCCTACTAATATTTTGTTAGAGGGACATAGTATCAAATCGTCTTCTACAGTCTTATACTTCTGCTGATACTTAATATCTTACCCCTTCATCAAAGAGACTGTTTATGCATTGAGCCTTGGTTAATAGAGAGACTGACACTGACAACTGTTTGAAATGCAGAGAACAAATGATTGAAGAGTACTCAGCCCATAATGAGACATCTGTTCACACTCCCCTTCCATAAGGCTCAGGGAACATAATGGAAGAGGAGAGAAAAGATTATGTCAAATGATATATTCTGGACATGTCAGGACCATTGCATTCATGAACTCACAGTAGCTGTGATTGCCATCTCAAGGCTGCACAAGATCAAACCAGTCAAATGTCGAACATGATGATGGATGGAACTCTGGAGGACGTACACCTAGCTGGGAGCTAGGGACTGTTGATGCCACCCAAGGGAAGGAGAGTATTTTCTTCAGCATGGTGAACATGATTGATTTCCCGTACTCCTAATGGATAATATCCCACACTTCTGTATATATGTGCAACACTAAATAGACTCAGGGGATTATGAAGAAGAAGAGGAAGAGGAGGAGGCTGATGAGAAGGGAAATGAGGAAAAGAAGGAAGAGTAAAAGGAAGAATGGGAGGAGAAAATAAAAACATCTTGTTAGGAAGAGGAATATAGGCTTGGGAATGATCTAAATACATTGTATTTATGTATGATAATACAGAAGAATTAAATAAAAGTTTTATAAACAGGACAAAAGAGAAAATAGAATATATAAAAATTCCAGCAAGATGATAGTCATTAAGTAACATTTCTTTTTAAAAGTTCTAAATTTGAAGGCTCTGTGGTTAAGAACACATGCTGTTATCACAAAGGATCTGAGATTGATTCCCATCTCCCATGCTGAGCAGTTTCTGTAACCATAGTTCTAGGGTATCTGAGGTCTTTTGGGCCTCAATGAGAACCCACACATGAGGCATATAGAGGCATATATATATATATATACTCACACACACACACACACACACAACACACACACACAAACAAAAATACATTTAAAATAGAAAATTAATTTATTCAGATATTCCATTTTTTATGTCATGTCTTGAACTATTATTTTATAAGTGAAGTATGTTTATTTCTTCCCATCTTAGATATGTGATTTGGTGTAACAATTAGTTTGAATTCTAGCTGGTGTCAGAACTTATCATAGCACACACAATGATTTTCACTAAATAATGATGTAAAAAAGCATCAGATATTAAACACCATTAGCAAAATGCCACAATTCAATCCATGAGTAAAATTTCTATATTTTAACATAAATTCTTTTTTTGTGTGTTTTTTGTTTTGTTTTTCTTTTTTTTCTAGACAGAGTTTTTCTGTGTAGCTTTGTGTCTTTCCTGGAACTCACTTGGTAGCCCGGGCTGGCCTCGAACTCACAGAGATCCACCTGCCTCTGCCTCCCGAGTGCTGGGATTAAAGGCGTGCACCACCACCGCCCAGCTAACATAAATTCTTTTAATTTTCACAATGGGTGAATAAATATAATAAAAGTGAGAACCTAAAGTATTGATTAAAAGGCATAATCGTACATGAGTCTGAAACAAATGCAATCCAGGCTGCAAGGTACCATATGTAATAAGGAAGCAAGAACATTAAATATATGTCCTTGTTTAAACTAACTGCTCCTTGTCCTTGTGGGAGACTTTAGTTCTCTTCCATGCCTCTCAACTTCCACACAAAAGCTGATAAATACAAGTAACTTATTCCCTTCTGCAAGCAGCTCGGCACACAATCCTGTCAGTATTCACTGTGCTGAAGTGCTATAATTAGAACTTGCTGGAAGCGAAATTATAGTGATAAATAATTATATTTTCTCTACTAACAGCACATGTGGGAATACAATAGAGATAAACACGATGAGAGAGGGAGAAAGAGACAAAGAGCCCTTTCTGTCTAATATCTGATTAAAAACTGCTTCAGAAACAGGCAACAAACTTAGTAACCCACTCCTAGGAACCCAGAGCTGCCCAGTCAGTTTTGTCAGTGTCCAGGAAGAAGGAGTCACTGGCATGCTTAGGAAACCTTATGACACTGCCACGTTAAATGCTCCTTTATGGGTTACTACAATCTACAAATCCCTCTAACCTCATTTTCCCATTATTTTTCTATTTTCTCCACCACTTTTTAGTTTCCTTTGTTGACACAGAATGGTTAAACAAATATCAGCACTGCCAAAAATATACAGGTGGATTAGCTGGGCAAACCTAAGAAACACCACCACCTACAACACGTATGGGGGATATGTTATAGAGGATGTGTAATACAGACCATAGACGAATGTTGAATTGACAGTTACATTAAAGCATTTTGGCCACATTGCTCAGAAGAACATAGGATAGAAATAGAAGCCTCATTTCACAAGGGCTACCTCAGCACAAGAATGTCCGTGATCATTACTAGACCTGTCCATTCAGTACTTCTGTTTCTCTTCACTGTGTCACTTGATAAAATAAGCACACAGAAAGCCTGCTTAATCTTGAAGATTACACAGCTTAGACCTGTGTAGGCACATTGGTACAGCTGAGGTAACAGCCTCAGGGTAGATCTAACATCTTAAAAAACAAGATCCTTGAACAACAACAACAAAACCAGGTGNTNTAATATATGATTTTTAAGGTCCTACATCCAGTTATCTCTGTGCTGCTTGAGAAATATCCTCATGAAAATATGAGTGCTCTCTCATGTAAAAAGGTCTANTTGTAAGGAGTATTTGTTCATAGGAATGATGGAAANTCAGGTAGTCTCTTACTTCAATTCTCATTTGTTTCCAAGAGAAGGAACTTTTTACAAAGTGTATGCATGAGTGTATTTCTAAAAGAGAGGGTGAACAACACAGGGTTGGGGGAGGTAAGAGCAAAGAATACAATAATATAAGCTCGGTCATTAGTGTATTTTCTACAAATCTAAAAGGACCAGCCCTTTGTGAGCTGTGTGTTGAGAGCACAAACCTGCTGTTTATGTTCTTTAATCCTCAGGAAGTAGAAACTTGGTGATTTTTTCAGTTGCAAGGACAGTACTCTCATAGTCAGCAGTGAGACCCTGTAGAAATGATCTGAAACCTATTGTAGAGTATTATTTTAAGATGTGTTACATTTGTTTATGCTGTGGAACATTTGTTTAATGATGCAAAGATGTGTTGCATTGTTTTATTTTGCATTTGTTTAACTGTGAAGTTGTGTTGTTTTGCCTATTTAAAACACCTGATTGGTCTAATAAAGAGCTGAATAAGCAATAGCAAGGAAGGAGAGAGGATAGGCAGGGCTGGCAAACACAGGGAATAAATAGGACAAGAGATCATGGAGAAAAAGAAGGACAGGAGGACATCAAGGGCCAGCCACCCAGCTACACAGCAAGAAGCCACAGAGTAAGAAGTAAAGAAAGGTATACAGAATAGAGAAAAATAAAAGCTCAGAGGCAAAAGACAGATGGGATAATTTAAGTTAAGAAAAGCTGGCTAGAAACAAGCCAAGCTAAGGCTGGGCATTCATAAGAAAAAATAAGACTCTGTGTGATTCATTTAGGAGCTGGGTGGCAGGCCTCCTCTTCCTCTCCCCATTTCTCCCTCCNTTCCTTTCTGCTTTGTCAAACAAACAAAGCATATCACAGTTTTGAAATAACCAGTTTCTTTGTTGTTGTTATGCTTTGTGNCTTACATTGTATGTCTGAAACATTGAGGCACATTCTGCCCTCAGCCTCTTCTCAGCACCTAGCACAGTCTCTACCACATAGCAGATATCCAAAATCATGTATATGAGATGAATGGATGCTACAGCTTATTGAGTGTGAAGAACTGAATAAATGAAGATCGTTTTCCAAAGAATCACCATTTTCCTGGTTAGTTCTTACTGTTCTGTAGCCTCCATTTCCTTGATTTCTGCACTGATCTTTATTTTTTCTTGTCTCCTGCTGCACTTAGGTTAGATTTTTAATTTTTTTTTTACCCTAGGGCTTTGAAATACATTGTTAGTAATCTGAAAATTATTATACTTCCAAAAGTAATCAATAGAATCAAGGTAATGCCCATCAAATTACCAAATGATATTCTTCACAGAATAAAAGAATAAAAAAAAAGATGTTGGTATAGAAACAAAAGGACCACAGATAGCCAAATCTATTCTAGGCAGAAAGAACATAGCCAGAGATAGGGTATTATCTGAATTAAAATTAGTATATGTATGGTTCCACAGTGATAAATATGCCATAATACTGGCACAGAAACAGACAAGTGGACAATAGAACAAAATAGAAGACACTAAAATGAACACTACTATAGACACTTAAGTTTTACACAGGTGTCAAAAAAACCTACACTAGAAGAAAGATAGCTTTTTGCAGTAAATGGTTCTAGCAAAAGTAGATATTAACTTGCTTAAGAATAAAGTTACAGTGCTTCTCTCACTATCCACACAAACCATTTCAAACTGGATCAAAGATCTTAATTCAAAAAACCAGCAATATTGAAACTTGAAGGGAATTGTGGGNAAGTACTCCAGGACATAGTTGCAGGAGACAAATCTCTAAATAGAACACATAACACAGGAAATAGCCCTAAGGACTGACAAATGAGCTTGCTTGAAATTAGAAAGCACTTGGATAGCAGAAGAAATAATTGGCAGACTGACTGGCCTGCAGAAAGGAACACATCTTTGCCAGATATACTTCAGATAAGGGGTTAATGTCAAGGCNAAATCAAGAGCTGCAAAAAATAAACTCCAGAAAAAACAAAACTGAAATCAATTAGTAGGCTATGATCAGAACAGAGATTCTCAAGAGAAGGAACATAAATGGCAGACAAATACTTTTCAAAATGTCCAACATCTCTAACCACCAAAGAAATGCAGATTTAGATGCCATCTCACCCCAGTCAATGGCTACCATCAAGAAAACATATGACAACAGAAGCTGGTGAGGATACGATGAGGAAAGAGAAACACTCATTCCCCCTATGGATGGTGGGAATGGAAATTGGTTCAGCAACTGTGGAAGCAAGTATGGAAGTTACTCAAAAGAAAAAAAAAATTAAAGAGCTAATCATAGAACTATAGGACATAGATATAGATTACCAATTTCTACATACAACCTAGTAACGCAAAAAACAACCCACCTATATGACTCATAAGCCTCTACCTAAAGGTTTTTGTACCCTACATCTGAGAAATTGACATTCGTGGTTATCATTGCTCTAGTCACATTAGGAAAGTGAATTAGCTTAGGTATCCCTCAGCTATAAAGAAATAATAAAATTTGGCTACATACATGCAATGGAATTTTATTTAGCTGTGAGGAAAAACAATTTTGGAATTATCAGGAAAATGGATGAAACTGGAAAAATTACTTTAAATGAGGTAACTAACCCACACTTAGAAAGAAAAATACCATATGTTCTCTCCCATTTGCAGATACTAGCCTCTAATTGTTAAATATGCATATCCAGGTGTAAGTAAATATGGGAAAGGGGCAGGAAACTGGAAAAGGGGCCATGAAATTGAAAAAAAAATAAAAGAGGTGTTAAGGAAGGGAGGAGACAATAGGTCAAAGAATGTAGACTACTTGTGGCAAAAGGGTATAGCTAGGANGGGGGAAAGGAAGATGGGAGACAGAATCAATCAACATGAGTTAAGTTTGAAAATCCCATATGGGATTTTGATACTTTGTAAGCTAATATTAAAAATAAAATAATATAATTTTAAGGAAATGAAATTCTATAATTTATATTGCTTGCAACCTTATTATGCAGAGCCTCTTGATTCAGGCGGGAAGCAGGACCATTTCATCTTTGCTGTGTCAACCTCTTCATTAACCATTATCAAAATATACAGAGAACCAATCATTCATTGGGCATGCAGTTATAATCTAAATGATCACAAATCTGAGCATATACTCTTCCGGCACATGAGCATGTCAATTTACTTTTATTGGCATGGGACTTTTGGTTTAACAACTCTATCCTATTTCACCTCCACTCACAGTGGGTTAGGCAAACTTTCTCAACTGCTGTTCTTGGCATGGATCCTGGGCTAAAACTAGGTGGCGTCTCCAAACTGGCTACCTCTTTTGATGGGTAATACTCATGACCTAAGGAAATACATCTTTACACATTCTCATGTTCAGAGACTTACTAATTTTTATTTATTATCCTCAATCCTGCTCTTGTTTCCTCTGTTTCTTTCTCCTGTCCTTGCTAATCGCACTGGGTCCCTAAGAGCCAGGTTCTCTTAGATCACACTCACTCTCTTCTCAGATACTAGGATCTTCAGTTATTTTACCTAGACCTTGTATTATCACCAACAAAGTCACTGTNTTTAAAAATACATATTAAATATTTTCTATCAAATGTAAGGATGATACCTTTATAAGCATAACTGGGGGGTTTTCATATGAAAACTAAGATATCTTCTTTTCTTTAATTTCTGTTAAACCTTAATTCTAAACACTTTCTCAGACAGATCCTGCCTTATCAGACAAAAACAGTTTATAGGTTTGCATCCGTAAAAGAAATATCCATTCAGGCTGCTGATGAGATAAGGGAAGCTTCATTTTATCTCACGGTTTTGGAGGTCCAAGTTCAAGATTTGTTGACCTCATTTGTGTGAGTTTATGAAATGAGTAGCACACTGTGCTGAGATCATGTTAGAGCCAAAGTTCTTACCATCTTCATCTTACCAGCAGCAGTCCACCATCTGACTTGAGTGCTAACTCCACAGCCTTCCTGATAGGTCTTAAATGTTAGNTNTTTTTTCTCATTACATACANCAACGCATCAGAGAAGAACTCAATGAGAAGGGTTATTAGTATTGGATCTTTATTTCTTGGTATCTGTCCATCATAGTTAGGAGGGGATGCTAGAACAGAACTGTTGGGAAGTAGGGTAAGAAAGGGGACAGGAAGAGACCAGGGAAATCTATGGCTCCAAGGACATGGTGCATTACTCCCTACACCTTAGCGGTATCTGCCACCTCTTACCAANAGTGATATTATGTGAGTCTATCAAGGGGTTAATCTATTGACCATTTCGATTATGTCATAGTCTTCATTATCTAATCATCTTTGAAAATACCTGTACACACAGAGATACACACACACACACACACACACACACACACACACGCACACACACACATACTAGTTACAGCCTAGGCATTTCTCAATACACTCTAGCTGATAATGTAACCAAAAAAAAAGTAATAAAAACACATTAACCATTACCTCCTGATACTTAAATGAGTTTTATATTATATAATATAATCACCTTACACATAAAATCCTTATATGTGAACCTTGAAGAACTCTTAAATTATCCAAAACCCTATCAAATGATGAAATGAAAATTTTATTTATAAGAAAACAGATAGGATTAGTATTAATAATTGGTCAGAGTTAAGATACATGACTGGGCAATAAAGCATATTAAATTTATCTAAATTTCTCCATTAGATATCACAATATGGTGTGNGTTTTCTTTTATCANTTTTCTACTTTCTTCTGTGGGCTAAACCAAACTGTTTTCAACAGTCTAGTCAGTAAGTCTTAGAATATGTGAAGCCTGAAGTTCATGTTGGCTCTGTTGTCCATCGTGACTCAAGGAAGAGAAATTTTGAAAACCAAACTCATCAAGATAATTGCCCGAAATTTCTATTTCTCTTTAGTATGTGGACACAGTCTATAACTATTTCAGAAGGGATTATTTACTTCATTTTAAGCAGCTGATTCCCAGGATAAATTTAATAAGAGTGATTTGTCGTCACCATTGATTAATGGTAAGTGGCTGTTCTAGGAGTTGGCACGGAATGCTGGATTACAAAACTCTGCAAAATTCAGAATTATTACCTCTGGGAGTTTGGTCATTGAACTATACAGCAGGACAGGAAACTCTTGGGCATCAGATGGAATATTCAGCAACAGGAATGGCTTAAGCAACGTCTTCAGAGATTTTTGCCAGACATGGAGAAGAATGTACCAGGATCACATCTTCATGTGAATGNTCTTTAGATTTTGTCTGCAATAAAAATGTGTGTGAAACCAGCTGTGTTTGATAATAGAACTCAAACACTTTATAAAATTATATTGAGAAAAAGTACAAGTAAGCTTGGATAAATTTTCCCTTTAAATTTTAATCCAGGGAAAATTCTAATTAAATGTCCTACATTTGATTCTGATTAATCTTCAACTATTGAATCATTACAAGTGATAAACAATACATTAGATCCTTAGAGTTTTATATAAAATTTCTATACAAAGCAAGCAGGCTTTGAGATTCCCTGGAGAATTCAAATGTCTACAGAGCAGCATCTGTAAAGCAGAGAGAGTCTTANTGCTTTTCGCACACTGGTAAACAACACAGGATTTAAAAGAAAAATTACTCTACTAACNTTCTCATTTCAGAAATGAGAAGGAATATATTTCACTTTATGTGATCTATTTCACACATTTTATCAAGCATTTAAAAATGAGCTAAAATTAATGCTTCTTAATTTTTTTCCCAAAAGTCAGAAAGTAAGGAATACTTAACCCAATTTATGAAGATGCTGTTACTCTGATATCATAGCCAGACAATGAAACTACAATGAAAAGAAACTGTAGACCAATAGATTTTTCAACACTGACTTTTTAAAAGAAGCATTCTTCTTGAAAATACAATTACATCACTCAGCCCCCATACCCTTCCTCCCTCCAGCCCTTCCTAGTCCCCTCCTTCCTCCCCTCAACCCCCCAACTCTAAAACTGATATACTCTGTTTCTTTGATTACTATTATTACATACTACATCTGTGACTCATAGAACATTGTGGAAGGGGAGGTGGAAAGATTGTGAGATATCAGGACGTTTGTTGTGAAGTAGTCTTTCCTAGAAATAGCTGTATAAACAAGCCTGGAACAATGACCATATTGATAGATATGCTGATGTGCAAGGGGGAATTTTCCTGGAGTTCCATTGTTAGAAAAGGAACTACAGGCAACTAATGACTGCTAAGAGAGGGAGAATTAGAGTCTTCTAGGCTTAAGCTGCTCTATTCGTTCTCCAATACAATGCCGTCAGTCCGGAAACTAGTTGTATTTAAACCTCAACAAAACATCAGTAAATGGAATAGACTAACATTTAATGAATTAGACTCATGTTTCCCCACATGAAAACTGATCACACATAATATAGTATGTAGTTAAGAAAGAAATTTCTCAAAAGAAGATATACAAGNAAGCCAAAGTATATGGAAAGAAAAAATGCTTGAAATCACTAATTATCAAAGAATGCAAATAAAAAAAATCAGCCATGATATTTCACCTCACTATAGTTAAAAAGAAACATAGTAATTTTGGTGAGGATGTTATAAAAGTTTGTTCAACCCTGCGGAAAGTTGTGTAGAAATTTCTCAAAATGTTAAAAATCAAAGTACCACATGGTCCAACTGTCCCAATATTGAGCCTACATGAATAAGAAGTAAGGTCACTTTACCAATGAATATGTGCACTCCCCTGTTTTATAATCCCTATACACAAGAGTCGAAAGATGGAAATGACCAAAGGGTCCATTGATGGGCAGGCAAATAAAAGTAATATTGTTTTGTTGTTGTTGTTGTTCTTGTGATAAATAATAGGAGAAATGATCTGAAAGCAGGGAAAAATAATTTTGGGCTCATGCATTCAGACATTTTATTTCCATTGTTCCTTGGAAATGGTTTGAAAGAACACCACTGTTGGTAGAAGACCATTTTGGAGTAAAGCTATCACACCATATTTTTCTTGGATATAAACAGAAACAAGTAGGGGGCCTGCATCGAGCCATATTTCCCAGCACAAAATGAACATATATTTATGGCTATATATGCACATATGCATATATACATAAAATTATAGCATGATGACTCATAAAGTGATGCAACTAAATTAAAACGATTTTGAATGAAATAAATGCATCATGAGCACACATGAAATGCAATGTTATATTAATCAGCTCTAGGAAGGNAGAAACTATGACAAACTGTAACATTTATAGACTTTGAGCACATTAAATAAATTTAAAATAGCCTATCATGAAAAATATTACATTTGACTTCATATATAAAATGTATTTAGAGTGGCCAAGTCATAGACACTGGAAACAGAATGGAAGCTCTCAGAGCCAAGAAAGGGAGGTTCCTGATGAAGGATTTTGGTATGANATGGTAATAGCAATTGCAGAATGAGATAGATGTGCTTAATAGGACTGAAGGATACAAAAAAAATATAAGTAACAAATTTTTACATTAGGAAATTTTTCTCTCAATAGAATTTTGTATTTTGTTATTGTTGTTGTTTTATTTTGTCTGAGAAGCATTGGCTGTCTAGGAGCTCACTATGTAGACCAGGCTGGCCTAGAACTCAGAAAGACCTACTTGCCTCCAGAAAGTTGGCATTGAAAGCATGTACCACCATGCCTGGTCNCAAATGAATGTTAAAACAGAGAGTTTCTTTAGACCTTATAGATTTTTTTTTTTGGTGGAAAACTAACATTAGGTTTTTAAGTATTTGCCATTTTGTTTCACATGGGATTGGCTCACATTTATGCTACTTACATGATTTCCTTTCACATGTTCTTACACTTTCTAGACCTGAGAGATACTGACATCAATACGATTTTTCAAGTGTTTCATCAGTACTACCCAGAATTTATATATCTATAATTTATTACTGATAATATATTCTATTTGAGATTTTGAAATGAAATCATATGCTTATCAAGAATAAAAACTGAGTTAGACCAGATTTAATGATAGAGAAAATTGTATGACAATAAATAATGTTGACATTGATGCAATGCTCTCACATGCCATCATCCTCAAAAGGAAAAAAAGTTTAATTTGTATTGTTTTAGGTACTATTGACATATATTGTCACAGTGAATATTCCTAACACATCTCATTTACAGATATTTTAATCTCATTTTACAGATTATAGTACTTGCCTGGTTAAATAGACATGCTATTCCAAAATGTATCCTAAATATTCTAANTCTTTTCTCTAAATGGCAAAAAAGCAAGATTTTCTTTAAACCTGTTTGTGTCTTCACTCCATTTTACTACATTGGTTGTTGTAAGCCTCTAAAAATATAGGGGAAAGAAAGTTTGCTTAGAATCATATCAGTCTATAGATGTGGCCTATCCTCCTTTGTAGACTGTCCTTTAGCTATGGACAGGNTCAGCTTTTCCCTTTACAAATGTCTGGCTGGATGTTGTCTTAGTGAACTCTTGAAAAGAATTCTCTTCTATCAGACCATGCACCACTCCTGTAATACCTGTCTTTTATTTCTTCTATTTATTTATTTCTTTATTTATTCTACTTATTTATTTATTCTACTTCTTCTGTCTAGTAATTGAAATGTATTTACATAGAAGTATGTTAACATCACTTATTGTCTGTCTTCTAATCAGAGCTGGACCATCAAGGGTGGGAACTGTGCTCTATCTACTTACTGTCTTACACCAATGGAACTGGAGCTGAAGAGTGTTTTATTGACTAAAATGGTGCCATGAGATATTCTGACAAGACAGGAGGCTGTCTTTATCAGCTGTCAAAATTTCAGAGAAAAGGATAAGTCCTTTCCATAAGGGCTTTTTTTTCCCTGAGGATATAATGCAAGCATTGATTTAAAAAGGTTCAGATATCCGTAAGGTGCAGTTAGTGGCATTTATAACTCGCCAGTAATCAACAGCTATCTAGTTGATATGAGACCACCTCAACAGGAGAGAAATTATGTTNGGTACTGGAAACTGGCCCAATTACCCAGGGCTAGTGAGGTCATAGATCTTAGAGAAGAATCTACTGTTACCACTTTACTAAACTGATGTAATTCCTATCTGCAGTTCTAAGTATCTAACTTTATATCCACAAAAAGTATATTTTTTCATCTTTCCTCAAGAAATCTTCTCATTTCAGATGTAGACAATTACAGAAAGTCAAAACTGGTCTAGCCTACTGATCATGGATTGCCTATCCATAATTGATACATCAACTGTACAACCCTCACACCTGAGGCTCATGGAGCATCAAGAAAGAGCAGGCAGAGAGATTATAAGAGCCAGAAGACCAGAAAGTCTGCTGCCAGATTGTGTGTCCAAGAAGGGGCAAGGAAGCTATACTCATGTTGTCTCAACTATATGGCTGCCTAAACAAGACCTGAACCATGATAAAACCGATAAACCTGCTAAAAGGGGGAATATACAGGCCCCAGCCCTGAACTGTAGAAAATTAATGACCATTAAGGGAAGGAGAAGAAGTCTTGCCAGGGACNAGCCCACTAATTAGCTATCCAGTACTAAGTTGTTAGTCCTAAACAAATGTTAAATGGGCTCAGCAGGTTGTATTTTTATATTTATGCGTATATAATACACATACACATGTGTACATACATACAAACACACACACACACACACACACACACATATATATATATGCACACACATGTGTGTAACACTGATAACTTAAGGAAAAGAAGCCATGAATTTGAGAGGAAGTGAGAGAAGCATGAGTAGAGTTGGTGGGAANAGGAGGAAATAATGAAATCATATTTTAATTTTAAAAATTACATGAAAGACTGTCATTTTATTATAAGGTAGGAGATGCTGAATTATCAGGTACTTGTGTGACAAATGGACACTAATATGGAAATTCCATGCTCCCGCATAAGTCCTCATAGGATATATAGGGCATCATCAAAGTTGTTCCTCTTCAATTTGATCATTAGCTGGTATATTGGGATTAATTAGAATGTATACATTCACATAGCGTTACTTCATGTCTATCTTCCTGCATGGGAAGAACAAAATAGAAACTGGTTTTCTTAAGACATTTAATTTTCTATGAATTATTTCATAAACTATGAATTCCTTATTTGCTTTGCCATGAATAGGAAGAAGAGCTCATCTCATAGAAAATGGCCTAGAAATTCTACTTCTGCAGAATCCTAACTGGGCCACAGNTAATACAGACTATTTTACAGGAGTACCNTTCANAGCAGTTGGATTCTTCAGCCAGGAGAATGACCACAGATGGAGCCAGCATATTTGTTTTCTTGTCTGGTGTAACCACCCCACAAGGAAATGAGGAAATCAACGAAGTCAGCTAAAAATGGAGAGTCCCAAAAGGCTACTGACTTATACATTTTATTATGTGACTGTACAGTCATTTGATATTATGCTATAGGATAAGGGAATTCCTTTTAGTATTGTTTTGCTGATTGGAATATCCTCTTTCTTTCGCATGTAAAGTGTTGTCCATGCTGTGTTTTCTATAATTTCCAGTGTCCTCTTTAAGTTGAGAATTTTAAGACTCCGATTGAGAGTCGGAATTGAGAATGTGAGTACAATTTGAAAGCATCATTAGGACAGAATATTCCTGAANTTCTAGGGCTTTGACCTTGACACTGTGAAAATCTTCCTGACATCTCACCAACTTATTTTAGTGACTTGTCTCTATTAAATCTTTTTGGAATAGTAAATTCCTTTTATGCTAATAAGGAAAGAATGAGTTAAAGTTAAAGGAAGCTCCTTCTGGACAATGTGTAGTATCTTTCAGAGCTCAACAAAGGCCTTCCAATTTTGATGACTGACAATGTTCCAGATGGAACCTTTGCATGAGACAGTGAATGAAATAGAACCACTTGCAATAAGCTAGCTCATTTGCAGTTGGTTGTTTTCATAAAACACACCCATCAATCAACTGAAACCAGCTGCTCAATTTTCAGAAGCTATGGGTGAAATTCTTTACTGAAAAAGATAATAAACCCAGGACAAAAATACATGTGAGTCTGTAATTCAGAATTGCCCTGTTAGGCTTTTATTAAATGTACACAGAATAAAATATTTTTGGTACTTCACTTCTTTTTTGGTCCAGGGTTTTAATAACCTTCATGGCTCAGAGAAAAAAAATAATCTTGGTTTTGTGCAGATTTCATATTCTGTTCCTGCTGTATGAGTGCATCTGAGGTAATGCCGGAAGGAATATTTTTATCAATTTAAAAACACAATTTTAATCACAGGAACACATGTCAATTACTGCTCTCCAGTTTCATTCAGCACGGTGGTGCCTCTCTGAAAGCTGTGAGGTTTACAGCCCCCACAACTCAACNGCATTTGTATTCGCTCAGTGAGTGCCAACTACTTTAGTATTCTGTTCCTATGACTTCTCATCACATCCTCAATTTCTCAGGNATATAGCATTTTTAATACATTTTCCATGAACAATTATTATGCTCAAAACAGTCAAGTTTTCTTTCATGAGAACTCAGGCCAAATTTGTAATTTTTGATCATGGTTTTAACTCTAAGGTATGCCCGCATCTCTTTACATATCCACAGGAACTGTGAATTGAAATNATCACGTCACTTCTGTGCCTTCCTCTTTATTTATATGGTAAAATCTATGTGTCTGGTAAATGCATTCAGAAACCAAGACCACTTCTTTCTTTGTATTCATTTTATTGTTTGATAGTTTCATATATTTATGCAATGAATTTCAATAATTTTCACCCCTCTGTCCTCTTCCTCATTCTCCTCCCTCTCACATTTNAACTCTTCTCAACAGTTTCTCTCTTAATTTCATGCCTTCTTTTTCTCTGTAGCTCACAGAGTTTAATGTGACCTGAGTGTGGGTGGGGGTGATTTGGTGTAAGAGTGACAACATATCTGTGGCTANACCACAGGAGAAAANGATACTACTCCCTCAGCAAGCATCAGTTGCCAATACTNCTNCTTGTGTGGTTGAAGCCCATGGAACTTGTCCTTCCATTATGAAATATTGGTGTGCCCAATCTTGTTCAAGTCTTGTGCAGATAACCATAGCTATTACTNATTCATAATGGTAATGGNTATGTCATGGCCAGAAGGTACCTTTTTACTTAATATCTACCCCACCTTGGTGTTTACATTCTTAGAGGGAGGCATATGGCTCTCCCATTAACAACTAAACACACTACCATCGCTTGTTCTCTGCTCTTTGACCAGCTATGGGTTTCTGCACTTAATCCACCACCAACAGCAGTGTGAAGCATTTTTGTAGAACACAGAATACACCATTAATGTATGACTATGAGAATTTGTATTTAGGAGTCACTATGACTACATGACTGTTCAGTTGAACATGAGAGTAGGTATATTTCTTGTGTCCAGATTTGAATTAGATATTCATTAGCCATCTTTTCTTGCTATACACTAATCCTGACCATCAGAAGACAAGGTATTTAGTAGCACTAAATGGACATCTAGATTTGCATTTTCCTTAAGCAAATTCATTTTGCAGTGCTAATGGCCCTTGATCTAAAACTGGACACATTATGTTCATTTCAAGGCAAAAGCTGCAGATGCCCTGTCTATCAAAATTATTTTAGGAATGATTTAAATTTGCAAGTAAATGGCTCTAGTAAAGTCATATTTGAATTTGTTCTACTAGATTTGTTGATCTGAAGGGAAATGCAAAGCTATTTTTGCATTAAAGACTTGAATTTGCACTATATTTTTCCTATTAACTTAATACTTTAAATATGACAAAATAAGATATAAAACACAATGACTTTCTGGCATTCAAGAAGAAATATCTGGAAGGAAAAATATAAATAGTAAAGAAATATACAGTAAATAAAAGGAAATATACAGATACAGAGACACACAGAAATATAAATAGATATCATAGGAATCATGCTATTAGCAGAAGCTGNAACTTGATGCTTATATAACAGTAAATACTTCATGCAAAAGACTAGAGAAAAGAAAGATGAGCATACAAGAGGTGCATGAAATGTTTTAAGAATAGAAGATGGTTCTTCCGGTTTATTTCTCATCAACTAACACTCAGAGGTCCTAAGCAAGACACCCTGAACACCAATTAGAAGTCAGTGATCTTACAGTTTTAGTCTACTCTTCGTTTTTCCCTTGTGATCTTCCCCAAAGAAAAGAAGAAAAGAGAAAGAAAAAGAAAAATAACTGTGGACCAATAACCGTGGAGCACCCCATGGTGCTGAACTGGGCCCCCTGGAGACTTGAGACAGTTGTTTAGCTTGAAGTGTCTGAGGGCCCCCAGGCAGTAGGATCAGGATCTGTCNCTGGTGNAGGGGCTGACATTTTGGAGCCCAGTGCCTGAGGTGGGACACCTGGCACAGTCTTGGCGCAGGGAGGAGGGGCTTTCCCTGCCTTGGCTGAGAG
>LZPO01118237.1:15715-25952 GCA_001675575.1 Neotoma lepida | reverse complement strand
AAGGAACCACCTTCCCTTCTGTTGTGGATGAGCAAGCTCTGCTCCCGGGAGGGATGCTTGGTCTCAGCATTGATGCGAAGCCTCTTCAGCCCACAGATAGCCAGGTACTCAGTAGGGAGGGTGTTGGAACCACACAAGGAAAGCTTCAAGTCCTGGACCAGAGTGAACTTCAGCAGGTGGCCCAATGTGGATGTATCTGTGAACCAAATGGTCAGACGGTCATGATAGCTGGTGTGCTCCGTGGCAAAAGGCAGGACAGATTTACAGCTGCACATCAAGTTGGCCAAGCTGTAGTCACAGTCCCTGATGTCTACAGGGCAGCTGCAGTTCCGAATGGTGTTTCCCTTTGTGAAAATCAGTGTGCTGTTCTTCTGACCTTTTGTGAAGCAGCCAAGTGCAAAGATGCCTAGTGCTCCGAGCAGAAGCAGGCAGAGGCTGGACGGTGGTGACATTCTTGTCCAGCATGGACTGGTGTGTTCCTGTTTCTCCTTCATGAGCCAGTTCGTTGGAAGTCACCTGAAAGGAATCCTGAAGCTTTATTATCACAGCCCCTCAGAATGCTGACCCTGCTGGAAAAANCCCCCAAACCACCAGCTGTAAACTTTCCTGTCTTGCTGTTGTGACTGAGACAGGCAGTGCTTTTATCTTGGCACTTCAGGAGAAGCAGCAGCCAGACTTCTGAACTCTGCTCAGTTGAGGCATAAAACTTCCAGAGATATGTGCTGACAGCAAGACTAACATGCCAAGGGGTGGTGTCAGCACAGGGGCTACCACATTCTGTCTACTGCAGGGACACAGCAAGACTGACATGCCAAGGGAGCTTGTGTGATGTCAGCAAAGGGGCTACCACGTTCTGTCTACCGCAGGGACTTGGAGTTACTTCAGTGAGCACACCCTGCCAACATCCAGTTACTGCCTACCTGTATTTGTACAACGCAGAGCAAGCGCATGCCCTTCTCCCACTCTGGAGCTGACTTCCTGGAATTCAAAGGCAAGCAGTTCCTTGGAGGAGTCAGCTGCCCACACACGCATACTGGCTACCCACCCACNCACACACTGGCTAACCACCACAATTCGAACAGCCATGAAACATTTCATAGTAAGCTTCCTTATGAACCCCATCTCCTCACACAGTAATCCCTTCTCTGGTCCTACAAAGCACTTGTGTACCAGAGTCAACTGTGACTGTGTGAAGAGACGATGAAAGACTAATCAGCTGCCAATTTTAATCTGTTATCTGCTTCTATCCCAGAACAAATCTTATGACTCGATTTTGTCAGATAATTTATTGTGGGGTCTCAAAACTAAGCAATATATAAGCACTGAAAAATAAACTATGGAAGGAAAATGGGAAACATTTGTATTTTAGAGTACCTGGGAAAATGACTGACTGGCCAGACATGTAATCGATGACGCTCCCTCTTGTGGTGTCTCTATAGGAAAACAAGCATTGTGGCAGATTTCAGTTTTGCAAATCAATTGAAGTTTCTCCTGATTTACCTGACAGTTAAAGGCAAACCAAGCACCTGTGCTTACTGAACACCATAGGGAGGGGGTGACACTTGGTGTACATAACTGGGGAGGTCAGAGCTGTGGGCAGGGCCACCGTAAGAAGGGATGAGGAAGCAAGAGAAGGTTATTCTAAGGAGCTAAATGTATGTCTAAAGAATAGATGGCAGCAAGAAAGGGACACCCTGAGGGTCCAAGGTGAGGCCACAGGCACCAAGAAACTGAAAGGAGGCAGAGCTATAATGCCAGGGCTCTGACAGACAGGCACAAGTCACAGGGAGGGTAGAAGTGGGCTCAGCCAAGTAACGAACTGAATACAGCCATCCAAGTCAGTTCACACCTACAGTTTATTACAGTGGGCACTTTGCTAGCCGTGAAGAAACAGCCCAGACTTCAGACCCCTTCAGGGTCCTGCCTTCATGGAGCTTTTGTTCTAATGAAGTTGATTCTTCCTTCACTGTGACATCAGAGCTCATGGCCAAGCCAGACTTTCATGGGAGGACCCAGAGCTGCAGCAATGAGGAACAAGAAGGGAGCCCGGTCAGAAGTCAGGCAGGTGCTATGCACCAAGCCCTGGACTGCACAAGCAGAAGAAACAGCTGTCCACGGGGACTGTGTGCTGCCTTCCAAGCTTTATACTCAATGGAAGAAGATGAACAGTCAAACTGAGAATAGTGACAAGAACACAAAGACAGCTGTAAAGATGCAGCAGGGGATTGGCTTTACTTCAGGACTGGATAAGCTTTCTTGTAGTGTCTTGTGTTTATTTTGAAGCAGACATAGGAGATTCTTAAAGAGTTTATTAAAAGGTATATTTGTGAATAAAAAGCTGTGAGAAACTTAGGGGGGCAGTGTGCTCCGTGAACAAGAGGCTTGCCTGTTTTAAATGTCATCAGAAGGCACAGGTGACTGACTACCCCACTTTTTAAGGGACAGGAGGGACTTTATCAACTACAGGATCATTTTAGACAATCAGTTGTCCCAGATTCTATCAGGTTTCTGGGACTCCACATCCCAGTAACCTTGTGTTAACAACACTACGAATACTGTGAATATCACTGGCTCTCTTTGACCCCAGCCTAAAAGAGATAGGGACAGGGACAGGGGNGGTAAGAGTACATCTGTNCATCACCCACAACCTGGGAGGAAGTGGCTGTCATTCGTCGGGTGCCGATACTGTTCAGGGCATGCAGGGAAGAGANGGGACAGGAAGGGAAAAGCGTGGTTGTTTGCTGGAAAATGGATACCAGAAGTTTCCAAGGAGATTTGGGACTCTCTTCACAATGGTCAGGGCCTGACTGGGCACTCGGACAATTCCTGCCCCTGGACACCAGGGAGCCCAAAGGCCAGGATGAGGAGGCCAGTGGTTGGGAGATTCACTAAGGTGTTCAGGTTGGGGCAAATGTCCTGCTAGCCACGTCATTCCATTTCGACATGTTCCTCCTTCCGTTTGCCAGGAATTTCTTTCTGCATATTTGTTAAACACAGACTGTGAATACCCTAGCTTCACTGTGTGGTCACTAGTTTGTACCCATTATATGAACAGAATGAGCACAACTAAATTACATTGCCTACATTTTAAGGCAGCACAAGAGGACGTCCTACTGTGACAAAGGGACAAATGCTCCACAGTGAAGCCAAGAGGAGGTGGATACTGAGAAATAGATGTGTCCTGTCAACATGGGCCAGAGGGTTTCAGCCCAACAGGACCTCTGGGCTCTCTCTCGCCACTGCCACCCCTACTACCGCAGTCTCAGTCTTCTCTGTCCTCTGATATTTTCCAAATTCTTGTCATTCTATGCTAATATTATTTGTATCTTTCCTTTTTCCTCACTTTAGAACTATTCCTCTCCTCACAATCAGAGGGAGTAGGAAGAGACAGGGGAGGTGTGTAAAAACATGTGTGTATGCGTGTATATGTGAATGCCATAAACTCATTGTGTATAATTAATACATACCATGACTTATCAAAGCAACATAATTAGATTAGGAAAACACCACTATTTAAAATGACTTCTCTTAGATTTATGGGGATTACATATATGCAATATTAAGCATAGCATGCTTCTTTTTAAAAAGAAAAGAAGAAATAGTCCCTTGCTCAAATGTCACCTCCTCAGTGAAGTGTATTCGACATCTTCAAACCCAAGGTGTAGTTACACACAGGCTTATACACTGTGCCAACAGTCATTTGGAACTGTGGCAGTCTCCTGTGATTACTGGCTTAAAGGTGTTTTCCCCTGACCCTGATGAAAGGGGCTCTTGTTTGGCTTTGTGTTTTGTTTCTAGTGTGGTGCTTTGCATCTAGCAAGGATTCAACCAGTTCTGTTGATTGAGTGGAAAAGCATAGCTCAGCAAATGTCAGCTACAGGAAGCCAGTTCAGACTACTGGAGTGATGATTGGTTGACATTTCTGAAGAGTCATGGAAGCATTTTAAACATGCCTTGATCCTGTTGCTCAGGACAGTAGATTATCAAGTTTAAGCCTTCCTCTCCCGTGGGCAGGATTCTCAGACAAGCGCATACCTTCTAGGGACAAGAGGGTGTTGGCAGAGACAGCTTTTCTTCCAGCTAAGCAACCTACAGGAATTTGTATTTTTAGCCTTCAAAACCATAAGTTGAAGAAACCTTCCCCCACCTCACTGTCTTCCCAGTTTCCCAATAGATAGAGACAAAAATGTGTCATCTCCCTGAGTCAGACACTCTACCCTGGAGCCAAGGAGTAGGATAAGGGACTGGGAGGCAGGAGACTTGGGGTAGGGTGGGGGGTAGAAGGCAGGTTGCACAATTGGTAAAATGTGTGCCCACCGTGCGGGCACATGCTCCATTCTGCGGCTTGTCGCGGAGAGTTCATGTCTCAGTGAGTCTCTAGTGTGGTGTGTTAGAGGTGGTGGGGCCTTTTAGAGGCAGAGCTGACTGGAGACCGTTAGGCCACTGTGGGCATCGCTCTTAGATAACAACACAACGCTTGTTGGGTTCTGATTGGTTCTGGTGAGAGAGCTAGTGAAAAGGAATGAGTCTGACCTCTCTCAGTTCTAGCTTTCTTTCTTTCTCACCACAATTTCTCTCTCCCACATGCTTCCACCATGATGCCAGTTGCCATGGGGCACTGGCAAGAGCTAGTGCAGTGCTATTTGTGTTTTTAGCCTTCAAAACTGTAAGGTAAAGAACCCTTCTTTTCTTTACAAACCTCTCAGCCTCAGATATTTCCTTATAGTAACGGAAAACAGACTAAGAGACTTTGTGGGATGTGTTTGTGTCCTCTTTATTGCACGGCCCTTCATTTTCACCTCCTCAGAATCTTCAAATACTTCTTCAGTAAAACCTTGGGGACTACATTTGTGATAGANTTCTTTGCTAGCTCCCCAAATACTGGCTTTAAAATGTCTCTCTTAGGGTCCTGGGCCCGGCCTGTTTTCTGCCCGTATCTCAGTACCCTAGCTCAGGCTGAAATCTGACACTGTTTACTTCTTGCTGGAGCCCTTATCAACCTCTAGCCCTTGCATCTCCCCCATTTTCTTTACTGGGGTCGTTTCCCTAGTTGCTTTTCCATTTTTGAATAAAAATCCCTTCTGACTTCAAATTAAATACCCTTCTGAATTAAACTTTTAAATCACATTGGATTTTTAATTGCTGCAATGATTTGAAGAATGGTACTGCATTTCTCCAGGCATACTTCTGTCCTCTGTATTCATTAAGTTTACAGAATTCAAAACATCATTATTTATGACATTCCAAGTGTGTTTGGGGTGCATGGTCCAGAAGCTCTCCTCCCTCGTACACAGTATCTTCTCACAAAGGTAACTCCTCCAGTTTAAGACTTTTGGAGCCAAGTTTAAACATGCGCTAAATGCTGGGTGTAACTCTAGATTGAGAAGGAATCTCTGTGGAATTTGTGCTGAAGCAACTGATGTCTGTATCTACTTAATTCAAAAGTCTTTGCCTTCACACAGCTTGTCTCTCATACTAGTTGCTCCTGAGAGTTCTTCAGCTAAGTCTCAANAATACCCCAGGCTTTAAAATCTCAACAGTGCTTGAAAGTCTCAGATCTCATAAGTGGACACAGTTTTTGTCACTTTGCTAGAATGTTTCAGGTCTGCTGACTATCTGAATTTTTGTCATCCCTTCACACATCTGCCTGTTGACCTGGGTATATCAGAAAGTCCTCTGCCCACTAGTGCCCCAGCTGCTTTTCTCTCCTGCTGGCATGCCTGACTTCATGTCTAAGTTCCCTTTAATGGTACGGTGCTATGCGATTGACTTCCGATCCATGGAATAGAAAAGAAAATTCTGAGGAAAACCCAAGAGCCCTAGAAGATGTCAAAACTACCGACAAAAGTCTGAGTCTCAGATGACTATGGAGAGAAGCACACCCCTCCTTAAATGTCACTGGGCTGTGATGTAAGGGCAACGCTGTAAGCCACAGGTGTTTGAATGTTTGCACACAGGTGCTGACCGCAGAGCAGATCCGGCACTGATTGGTGAGGCCAGTGTTTACAACTAGATCCTCTTTTCCAAGACAATGCTGGACCAATGTTTAGAGGGTGTTTACTCAGTCAGACTAACATAATACACTCTAATCATGGGAATCAAAAAGAAAGAAGGTACCACACATCCTTCACAGATCTTGATGTTTCCCCAGGAACAGTGCACTTTAGGAAACAGCGAATAGGTAATGAGAAGCCTCTGGCAGCACAGCGCTCACTGAAGACGCAGATGAAGCATTAGGGGTGGGCACTGTTTGGACCTTGGGAAGCAAGGGGGCTGGGTTAGGAGAGACATGCAGTGTGGAGAATAACTGAAGTGCCTGGTGTGCTCAGAGCACGCATCAGATGTCCTGGCCCATGAGCTGAGAACATACACAGTGCAAGTCTAGACAGAACCTTGCTGGCCAAGCTGAGAGATTTGGGTTTTATGTTGACAGCAGTTTAGTCTCCAAACTAGTCTAAAATCATCTCATCTGTAAAAAAATTGGAAAATCTTTCCAGGTAGATATGATACTTTATTTACAAAGACCATACACAGATTGTTTACACTGTAAACAATACCCAAATAGAATTTTAAAAATTTGAGATAAGAAAATGAAAGTTTTCATATCTCCATCTGTATCCCTCTGGCTTGACCTGTGCGCCTTCCTCAGTGTCCACACCCCTTTGGAGCTTCTCTGAAAGAGGCAAACACGGACTGGTAAGGTTTGTAGCAGGGGAGAGATCTGTGTTTAAGGAAGGTAGCTGAGGCTGCNGGTAGAGATGGAACCNAGGGAAGAGATGTGTCCTAAGGAAGGGAGCACTTTGCATTTTTTTTAAGGTTTACATCTTTCCATTATTCTGACTCCTAGCTCTAGACTCTCTAGTTAGATCTATTCCAGTGGGCAGACCCAAGAGAGCAGGCTTTAGGAGGTGGAGCTGAAGACAGGGCTCCTCCCTTCTGTGGGCATGTGTTTGATACACACACCTGAATTCCTCAAAGGGAACCAGTGGTGTAGGAAGCAAGACTCCAAANGGGAATAATGGAAGCCGCTCAGCTTCTTGTAAGATGAATTTCTAAAGAGTCTTGTTAAATAAAAACACAGGGCCAGAAACAGAGTGAAAATCTGACAGAGATCAGAGGAATTAGGAACAGCCGCCAGCCTCACCTTACCAGCTGCTTCCAAAAGAGAGTGTGATTTTGGATCTCCACATCTNTATCTCTTTCTGTTCTGTTCTCCCATTGGCTCTCTCAGCCCAGCTACATCACTTCCTGTCTGTCTGTATAGACCTCCAGAATTCTATGGTTGATGCTGGGATTAAAGGCGTGTGTCTCCACAATTGACTCTTTCTAGTGTGACCTGAAACTCACAGACATCCAGATAGACCCTGCCTGCTAGATGATAGGATTAAGGGTGTGTGCTAACATTGCAAGGCTAGCGGCTGACCTTGTTCTCTGATCCTCAGATAAATTTTATTGGGTGACATAGATAAAATATCACCACAGCTTCTCACTCTTAATATCTCAGCATAACTTGGCTAGAAACTTTACTTCTATAGCCATGTGTCCTGCTCCCCTTGGCTAAGAGAAGGGCAGAGTTCAATTCTCTCAGAGACAGGAGACTCTGGGCAGTTTGTTGAATGGGCAGCAAACCAAGCTGCTAATGAGGACTAGCTGTTGGCAAGCTGTCAATGTTCTTTCCTAGAAGGAGTGGATGGGAAGGGCCATCAGACCTCATCTGAGAGTTCAGCCTCTCCCTCCTGTACCTCCAGGCCAGCTATATACAGTTCTTGCCTGAGCTGCATGGGGTCCCATGGTCTTGGTAGGTGCTGGAGTATAGAGTGTGGAAGGCTAACTGAAGGGGACAATCCATCTAAGTAGCTTTGGGGACGTTATCATGCATTATCACGCATGCTGGAGTGGGACTTTTCAGTGATGCTTTGAGGTAACCCGTGTCCCTGTATGTGACTCCTTGGAACCCATCCTCTGTNTGAACGAAAGTCCCTGGAAAGAACCACACTCTGCCCTGAACCTTCTACAAGGCTGATTACCTGATTAGAAAGATCATGTATATCTCTTTCACTGTGGCTTACAAAGTTCACAGTGAGGCAGGACCCAAGTGCACTGCAATGACTGTGAAGAGGTTGGAATGTTACAGGTTCAGAGCCTAATTACAATTCATCTTGGGCTAATTCATATTGGCCTCCTTAATAGATTTCTGTCCATATCTGTATCTGACCTAACATCTTTGTGACTAACAGGTAAAATCTTTTAGAATGTATTAACAGATCACTAACTTCCACCACCAAGATGCTAAGAATGTCATCAGATAGCATGTGAGGCCTGTAGCAGAGATTTTCCCACTTTGCTATAACCCCTCTTAGGGTTTCTGTTGCTGTGAAGAGACCCCATGACCTTGACAACTCTTGTAAAGAAAAACATTCAATTGGGGGCTGTATTATAGTTTCAGATGTAGTCCATTATCGTTATGGTGGGAAGCAAGGCAGCATGCAGGCAGACACGGTGCTGGAGAGGTAGCTGAGAGTTGCTGGTGGCCAAAGAGGCAAACCCCTGATGGATGAATCTCAGATAGGCAAGGCCCCTGAGACCACAGACCCTGGAATGTCTTTTGCTTCTGCTGTGCCTTTATGTGTTTGTTGCTGCTGCTGTCTTTCTCTGGTATCTGGCATGGTGTGCATGGGTGTAGGAAGATCTGCACTGCCTGTAATGCAGTGTGTTTATCTCATGGAAATATCCTGTTCTACTGGGTATTTTTACCTATGGGTTATTATGAAGATGATTTCTTCCTACGCTGTACTATCTAGTTGATAATAATAATGTTAGTTTAAATAGAGTTTTGATGATAAAAAAATAAAACAAGGGAGTGTTACACAGCTGGAACACGTGAGTTTCTATTGAGGAGCCCTATAGACTGTGGCTTAGGTTAATGATTAAGGAAAACAGTTGAGTCCCAGTCCCAACTATCTTAAACCTTCATGTTGGGAGTTGTGTTCACAGGTTTCATAGTACGCCATAGCTGAAACAGAGCTCTGAAAATAACTCAAAGTTAGACTAAGACATTTTGTCAAATAGATTTGAGGTGAAAAACCCAAGAAAACAATCTAAAGTTTTAGAAAGGCACATGGTTGAATGAGGAACTCATTAAGGTCAGGGTCAAATATAAAGCAGTCCAATTATCATTAGCTGACATGCCTTTCTTGCTAGGATTGGTTGAAGATTAATTCCTTGTACCCCATTTTTTCCCTCAATCTCCTGATATAAAAAAACTATGAGTGGGTATGTACCCTAAAGATTTAAAGTAGAGCTGAGTGATTATTTTTCATATATAAAAGTTTAGGTTTGTGATTCCTTATAAGATTACCTTTCAAAACAAGTAATAAAGTAATTGGCCCTTTCTTTGTAACTGCAGAACGTAGCCTGGCAGTAAAAGACCTGACTAAGAAGAATATCTTGCCTGCCTACACAGTTAGTCTATAACAAGTTGCTTGGGTATGAATGTACATGGGTTCTTGGGATAATTTGTTTTTCACCTGTAATACATAAAATGTTTAATCATGTAAGGGATATGGAAAACATGCTGTTTTTACTGTTTGTTTTGTATTCATTGTAACCATTCACTTGAAAAACAGAAAGTAACCACATTGTAATTTTTATATTGCCTGAAAAATGTTGCTGGGGTACATAAGCTGTAAGGGAAACAAAACAAACGTAGAGTTAAAATGAACTAGAAGGAAAACATCAAGGATGAGAGAGTTAGAANGAAAACATCAAGANTGAGGGAAGGAAATCACCAGGAAAATAAAGAATAGAGAGAATGCAAAAAAAGAATAGAGAANAAAGAAGGAAACCGTCAAGAGAGAGTATAAATGTCTTTCCCTAATCCTCTCGGATAAAAAAGTCAAAGTATGTGCCAAGTCTGACTCTGTGGATTCCCTTTGAGCCCTGCACTTCTGGGTGCTGGTTCCCTAGGCAGTGATAGAGAGTTCTACATCTTGAGCCACAGGCAACAGGAAGTGACCTTAGACACACTTCCTCCAACATAGCACGTCTACTCCAACAAGGCCACACCTCCTAATAGTGCCACTCCCTGAGTTTGTGGGGGCCAATTACATTCAAACTACCACATTCCACACCCTCGCCCCCATAAGTTTGTAACAATATCATAATGCAAAATGCATTTAGCCCAATTTCAAAAGTACCCATAGTCTACCACAGTCTGAACAATGTTTAAAAGTCCAAA
>LZPO01118235.1:0-25987 GCA_001675575.1 Neotoma lepida | reverse complement strand
AGAAAGAAAGAAAGAGAGAAAGAGAAAGAAAGAAAAATGAGGAAAAATAAAGTAAGAGCTAAAAGAAAGAAAATAAGTAGGCAGAAGTAAAGGAAAAAAATGGAAATGATGATTTTGAACTTGTACCAATGTCTGAAGTCATGCAGACATGCAGGAAGTTCTGGTGGAATTCCACTACAGTTATCACCTATTAGTTAACAGTGTAACCCTGGCTGACCTGGAATTCACTATGTAGACAACACTGACCTTGAAGACCTTGTAGAGTTGTGTCTATTATATCAATTTGCCTATTTCTAATTCAATTTGTGGGGATTTTTTGCACAATAACATGGGTTGGAGAATAACATTTTGAGTCCAGAGAAAGAGAACAGATGTGGCTTAGCGACTTGGGTACATCATTTAACTTTGTTCTTGAGTTGGCAGCTGGCTTCCCGTCCCTGATCAGTACCCAATGTTTAGGGTGCTGGACAAGGTCAGTTAGCATAGCATAACTCATACTGAAGTATCTGCACTAGTGATATCTCATTGCTTTGAACCAGTTTACAAGAACTTGAGATTCATCTTTATGGATTGAAGTCATGAAATGTATTAGTGAATGCTGAATTACTATACTCATGGGAGTGGTCATGGAGGAAAAACCAGTACCTGCTAAGGATAACTAATCAGAGCAGGCACTACTTTCTAATGAGAACTCTGCAAACAAGTCAAGAAGTTGAGGGTATTTTACTTGCATCTCCCAATCACAAAGATCTTCCCTCTTCTGTCGCATTGCAGAAAATGTCCCTTTTTGTTCTTTTTAGCTTTGCTTTGAAGTCTGGAATTTTAGGTTCCTCCACTCAGCTCTCCTCACATACCATCAGGGGAGTATATGATAGGAAAACATTTCTTTGAGTGACATTTGGTGCTCTATCACAATTGTTCTCAAGCAACCTCAGTTTCTTATCTATTGTCATAGAGATATTTGAAGAATGAAAGGCATAGTTCAGAGGTGTCAATCAAGCATGCACAGACATGTATGGTGAAGTTATCAGCTCCTTCTTGCTGTCACAGTCAATGTTACATACAAAGAAAGGATTTTACCTTATAATTGGAGTTTGAATTCATCTATGTGTGAATTATCTGCTAAATTTATAGGCTTTATCAATTTAATCTCTTTTGATCTCCATGTGAAATGTTAAAAATAAAAAGGACCTCCTGGAAACAGAAACCCATCTACTTTGCCTAAGGTCATTTTGCTGATTAAAAGTGGGCAAGGGCAGAATAGGGGCTAGACAGGAGGAGAACCTGGCTTTGAACCTGGGACTTCTAATTATAAGTTCTGTGCTCTTTTTACTGTGCCACGTGACCTTTCCAGCTAAAATGCCACATCTTTCCAACAGGGTAATGAGCTTTCAGTGTGACTTAGATGCACGGATTCCTCTGGAAGTACAGAGAGAAATAAAAAGGGACAGAGGGAGAGAGAAGAAAAGAATGAAGAAAGGCAGGTGGGAAAGAGGGGAGAAAGATGGAGGTGGGATCCCAAGTGAAGCAATGCAACTAACCCTGGAGAATGAGTTGATTTATTTTTCTTATAAGGCTAATCAGGATTGTGATCAAGCTGAAATGAGTAGCCTCAATTTCCCCATCTTCAGATTGCCAAAGCACTCAGTGACATTTTTGAGTAATTATGACAGGTGAATGTAAATGTAATTATACGAATCATATATTGCCTGAGTCATTTGTAAANTTCACTATGAATAAGCTACACAGCATGGGATCCATTTGTCACCTCAGAAAATGAGATCACCAGCTTTCCCATAGGAGTGAAGAGATTTAATCTTGAAATAAGCTCTTCAAAAGCCAGAAAATGTCCAAGTTCCCTCCTCTGGGGGCTTGGTTTGAATCATCTGTTAGGATAATACACATGCACTCCCTCTCTATATAATCCATGCTGTCAGGAAAACGGAACCCAAATTCCACATAGCATGAGAGTAACTGTAGTAACAGGCACTTGAAAGGGTACATGAATAAAAGCAAGATGGATGTCCATGCTGCTAAATTGACAGTGTTTTAGGTCCCTATGGTATATACACTGGTAATCAACAGTATTGAATGTTTGAGGAAAGAGGCAATTAGTAATTATTTCCTATATGATGTACTTGGGAAGTTTGAAAAAGAGGAAGGTAAAAGTTGCAATGAACTATAATTGCTGTATAGAGGTCATAAACCTGGAAAATAATAAAAGCTCAGAGTATGTGTTCTCTTTATTGTCATTTACTGCAATTTGTAATTTGTGTATGTGTGTGTGTGTGTGTGTGTATGAACCTTTCAGTGTAGGTGTATGTACATGTGTACACAAGTGTATATGGTGGATTCCACAGGTTAAAAAAAAATGTGTCCTCCTCTGTCACTCTCCACAGTTATTTATTTATGTATTCATTCATTCATTAACTCATTCATTCATTTATCTAGACAGGGTCTCACTCTGTAAACCAGGCTGGCCTTACCCTCATAAAGATCCACATGTTCTCTCATTTTTTTTTATGTTATTCTATGTCNGAGGTAGAGTCCATCGGTGAACCTATAGGTCATCACCCTACCGGCCAATGAGCTTTGGCAATCTGCTTATCTCTATCCCCAGTTTCCCTGAGCTATAGTTACAGGTGCAGCCTCCATGGCCATACTAGGTTTTTAATGTAAGTGTTGGAGACCCAAACATCCTTATGCTTGCACAGTAAGCCCCTTTCAAACTGAGCCACCTCCCAAAGCTCTATATACCTCAATTTTGAAAATTGTTTTAGAACAAGCACATTTGACTATTCCTGCTATGCTAACTGACCTTGTCCAGCACCCTAAACATTGGGTACTGATCAGGGACAGGAAGCCAGCTGCCAACTCAAGAACAAAGTTAAATAATGTGCCCAAGTTGCTAAGCCACATCTGTTCTCTTTCTCTGGACTCAAAATGTGGTCTCTTTCCTAAAATATTTGTTTTTGTAGTTAAATTCCACTAGATACTTTATTAAAGAAAGTTTTTGTCTCTTCAGGATCCTAAAAGACAAGGATTGCAGAACCACTGTTCTGCTTTTTAGTTTTTCCCTCCATAAATTTCTCTAGCAGCTAGAGTTGGAGACCAGATATATAAATATATATATACATAATTGGAAAATTATGCAATAGTTATTTCTATCTACAGTTAGCTCAACAAGATCCCAATTTTATTTTTATCACACCTATCTTCCATTTATCCTCCTGGCCTTCTTTCTCTCTTGAGTGTGAACTTGCTTGTTTTAAAATATATAATTTTACAGTATAATGTTTTCTCGAGACTCTGAAGTAGCCAAGTTGGAGTTTTCATTGTTTGTTTGTTCATTCATGGGCTGATCTGAACAACCAAAAGCAGCAGCTTCTATTTTTGAGTTGGAAATATAACGTAATGATGCGTCCAGAGGAGCGGGTGGACTGGGTAGGTTTTTCCTGAGAGCAATAGTTAAGATTTAATCAGGAGTTTATGTGCTGTTGTTTTGTTTTGTTTAGTTTTGTTCCTTCTGCTTGTTCTTGGCTTTTGCCCCTTATTCAGGGCAATTGACAATTCTTAGTTCATGTGCTTCCTGTTAAACTCTCAATGTTGGCAAATTCAGTCTTACCCTGGTGTGTCACTTGAAGTGAGATTGCCATCTCTAATGTAAGGAACCCATATGAAAACTCTCAACAATAGTTAGATACATGTCAGCAGACTTTTCCAGAGAAAACAGCCAGGAAAATCCTCTCACCTTATAGAGCCTTTTATCTATATTATCCAGCTCTCTGATTTGTTGTTACTTTAACCTTAGGATGCTATGAGATCTTTCTTCTCTGCCTTGGAATGTAGGGTGTGCAAGCTCAGCCAACACTGACACTCAGGTTATAAAAGAAGCCAGGCCCACTGAGGTCTGTCTAGGCAGGAATGGTAGAGCCATTCCTACAGTCCTGTCCCCTCCCACAGACCTGTGGGAACTGGTGAGACCAGGGGAAAAATAGGATAGGGTGGTTTGTTTGTTCTTTTTATCCCCAGACATGGTCTAACAGTGTAACCCTGGCTGACCTGGAATTCACTATGTAGACTACACTGACCTTGAAGACCTTGTAGAGTTGTGTCTATTAAATCAATTTGCTTATTTCTAATTCAATTTGTGGGGATTTTTTGCACAATAACATGGGTTGGAGAATAATTTTGTCAGTCATTCATAGTTTTAAATTGTATTTAGGTATATTTGGTGGGCTTCTATTGATTGTATCAGGCTGTATTCAGCTCTATAGAAATACAAAATAGTTTGCACCAATTATGTAGGAGGTTGATCAATACCGTGGAGGGAGGGAAGGAGAGAAACATTAAAAAGAACCAGTGCCGTTTTAGAGGATTTTATGGTCCAGCGTAGAAAAGTTACAAGAGAGTTCCTGAAGGAACAAATAACAAAACAAATCAGCACAGGTCGATTAGAAATGTGGGGCAGGAGAAAGAGTGGAAGCGTGGAGAAGGAGGATTATTTTCAGCCTGCCTTTCAATACATGACTCAGTATGGCTTTGTGTTGTCCACAGTCAGCATCCTGCCCTCTCCTCTCTCCTTCTCCTCTTCCTCCTCCACTTTCTTCTCCTCCTTTTGTTCTTCTTTCTTACCCCCTTCTATTTTTCCCCCACTCTCTCCCTTTAAAACTAACCCGTGGGGATAAAGCTAAGTGGCAAAACACCTATCTAGCGTATCTGAGACCCTATATTTCATCTCCAGTAGTGAAAAAAAAATTGAATTTTCTCTTTAGATAGTCTGTGGCATCCTTGACAGTTGGGGATCCATTCTTTCACACACTGATGCTCATCTTCATGCCCTAGTGGTCCACAGATAGGCTGATACACAGCATCAACTTCATGATTTAGAGGATGGGACCCAACCTCAATGAGGGCCAGNGACCCCTCTGTGCCTTCTCCAGCTTCACATTGTCAACCTTTATGGATTTGGGTATCTTAGTAAAGAAGAGAGGAGCCAATGGGAATTTCAGTCTATTTGTCCATGGTTCTCTGTATCTCCACTTTAAAATCAGACACAGGGGCTGTCCTGGATGCTGTGACTGCATTAATACATCAACCCAAAAGTTGTTGTATTATAGCTACAAAGTTATCCAACCTCATTAGGTCCATATATTTAACATAACAGCAATGATCAGGGGTTTTTTAAATCACACCTTTTGAGACATTTTAAATGGACTTTATTAATGTGACTGATTGAATATCTCAATTTATAGTCTTTGAATATACTAGGTGGAGAAACCACGTTTTAAAATATTTTCTGATTATAACATTTGAAGCATTTGTGTTGACTATAAAACAGTAAAGATTCCCTTTATAGCAATATGATTAATAAGAGGAGCAGATTTTCACCAGATGTCATGGCATCTTTGCACCTATGCTACCTTCCAATTCTCTGAAGCTTGAGAGTTTTCAACATTATAGGCCAGATACCTCTGGAAGCTCAGGCTACATTTCAAATCACCCTGTAAATGCCCATGGTTCTGTCTCCTTTGGACACCCATTGGTAGCAAGGTTTGTGAGTGACTATTTTCTGTGTTAATTCATAGAATGGGCAAATNAAAAATTTCCTACTTGGTTGTCCAAATTCTTAATATTCTAAGCACAAATAAATGTGTGTGTGTGTGTGTGTGTGTGTGTGTGAGAGAGAGAGAGAGAGAGAGAGAGAGAGAGAGAGAGAGGATTGAAGAATATATGAATATAAATCTTGTAAAACATGGAGCTGTGTATTATAACCCTAGAATAAGTACAAATGCCACTACAGCAATCAAAATTGACTCCCAAGCACTGTTGGAATATATTTATNAGAGAAACTAAAATCTACTCATATTTTGTGAGTCACAGCTAAGAATTTTCTGTCTACTAAAAGTAAGAAATAAGTGCATTGCATTTGCTAGGAGGAAAAGAAGATCCAGGTTACAGAATTTCAGCATGTGTAACCTGCCACAATGTTTATAGACTTTGTCAGGGTAAGATTAGTTTGTGGCAATAAATCAAAAATCTCAAATATTGTATGTATTTTTTTAAAAGCCTTGAGATGTAAAAAGTAAACTAAGGAAGTACAAAAACTGCCTATGAGTTCTTCTGCTGTGATACTTTGGCATTCTTATTTCCAAATAGGAAATAATGCTTTCCAAGATGTCTTACATCTATAAGCCTAAAAACCCAGATTAGGAGACTGGGAGAACATAGATCGGGAGAGGCAGGAAGATTATGGGTAACAGGGATCTTGGGTTCTATTGTAAGAAACTATGCAGAGTTAGTCAAAAAGGAAATATTAAATTTTGATGAATATAATCTCCTACTAATTATTTGAGAATTTCATTCATGCACATAGCATATTTGATCATAGTCATCCCAAAAATTCCATTTAACTTCCCCCAGACTACAACCTCAGCCTCCCAATCCCTTTCCAATTTCATATCTTTTATTTTTTAATAACCCACTGAGTTGAATTTTAGCCCATACATGAATGCAGGGCCATCTAGCAGAGTAAAGTTGGTCTACTGCAGTGGTTCTCAACCATTTTAATGCTTCAATCATTTTATGCAGTATCTTGTGCTGNGGTTACTGCCAATCATAAAATTATTCTTTTGTTAGTTCACAATTGTAGTTTTGCTACTGTTATGAATCATACTGTAAATACCTGATATTCAAGATATCTGCCTGATACATAACCCTTGTAAAATGGTCCTTTGACACCACCCCCCACAAAGAAGTCATGACCCACCNNTTGAGAATCACTGATCTAGTGTCTTCTGTTCAAAAATATGAAGTTTGAAGAAAGTATTGCACACTCACACTTTATTAAGATGCTGGAAATCTTTTGTCTGACTCTCTGAAGCTTCTGAACTTCTAGGTATCATTGTGTAAGTTTTATAAATAATAATTCTCATTAAAGTGCATTCAGAAGTTGTGGGGGAGGGGGGCTCTGCAATCACCATGGCCAGCAGAATAATGATCCACGGGAGACAAGAAGACAGTGAAGGTCAATTAAGACTAAGCCAGTGTTGGTTTAAACTCCATGAGTATGACACAAAAAAATGAATAAATAAAAATAAATAAATAAAAATCTGGGTGAGCACACAGACCTAAAGACACATAAGCTACTTTTAAAATATGTCCTCCACAGAAATTTGAATATCAGCTTATATANTTTCTTGTGATAAGACCATATCAAAATAAAAAGAGAGTTTTAGTGACTCAAATGTTTGCTATGGTGATTATAAAATTAGGGCAATAGATAATGTATGTCAGAGGTCTGTCGGTTCACTGCATGAGAGAATCAAACTGTTGAAAATAAAACAGATGCCTTGAAAGTGATTGGACGTGTGTTTAATTTATGCAGTTTTCCCATTAATAGCATTATCTATTTAACACATCCATTACACATTCTCAGTGTTAATTTAAACAGAAAAAATGTAGCAACTTCAAAAGGAAATCTTCCATTAAATTAAGGATATTGACTTTAATGGATGTTCTGAATAGACATGGAAATTAACAGGAAAAAACAGTTTGATTAAAAGTGGTCTCCATTAGACGTTGTTATGCCACACAGAATGAAAATATTCAGATGGAATTTACTAGGAAAAAAAAAACTACCATAGAAAGTCCTGTGAATTCTAAAATGCACTCCTTAAAACTGTCTAGCCTTGAAATCATATATAAAAATACAGCTTGTGGGAATTCTGAATGACTTGGCATCTTGTACAAAAAAGAGCCTTAATATTTACAAGCTGACTCCATTGTGATGGTCAGGGGACTAGAAAAGGCGATCAACACACTTGTTAATTTTAATTACCTTGCATCATGCAATTGTCTAGCCTCCTCAGGCATGGTGATTCATTTCTCACCTCTCTTCCCTTTTCTTCTCTCTCCTTTTCCTAGCTTTTCCCAGACAGGCCTGATTCTGTGTTAGAAGGCTTGAAATTCCTTTTGCAGATCCGTTCTTTGCAGTTTATTAAATCCTTCTCTTCTCCAAGATATCCCCATTAAAGTGTCAATATGACAGAGTCATCAACTAACAAAGAGTATAGCAAAGTCACATGTGGTGAGGATTCCCTAACAAAAAGATGAAATTCTCTTCTGAATCCACATAGTATGTACTGTGTTGATGAATGCAAGGAGAAAATGAGTGTTCCAAAGGAAGTGATAACTATGTTGATTGAGGAGAAGGTTGAGATCAGTGAGGAGAGTGCCATTAAAGAGTTTGGAAGTGACTCATTTTGAAGGAGGCCTAAGTATTTGTCAAGAAGAATTCATAGTGAAAGAATCAGATTTTTATGAAATTAAAATTTTAATGTCTTGAACATGTTAAACAACAGAATTGGAAAGATGACTCAGCTGTTAAGAGTTGAGCACATGAGTTCAGTTCCTATCACACATATCAAGTGTCTCACAACTGCCTGTAACTTCAATTCCAACGTATTCAACTCCCTCTGGATTCCCTGAGTACCTGCACCGTGTGGTGCACAAAGACTTATGTAGACACACAAACACACATAAATAAAAATGAATAAATAAATATTTAAAAGAAAATATTAAAATGATATAAACAAAAACTTCAAATAATGTTTCATAGTTAAATTGCTTGTGTCTGTGAAGTAGCTATTCATTGCTTGGGGTATGGTGGATGGAGGTGTGTTTTGTTGGGAAATAAGATTGAATAATTGGATACTAGATCATGAAACACATTTAGTCACAATAGGAGATTTGAACATAACCAAAAAGTTAGTGGTACTGCAAATGGAAAGATGTAAAATGGACAGTGAGACTGATGTTGGAATATTTCCAGTGTGAGTGACAGCCTAGGAAATTAATAAGACAAGGAACAGCAGAAGTCAGGGAATATTTTAGGAGGTTGGTTGTTGCATGGTCGATATTAGACAGCTAGTGAGATGACATAAGAGAGGGAGAATTGGGAGTGACATCACATATGGGCATGGCCAAATGTTGAGGAAGATTTTAATAGAGGTTATAGAATGATTCCTGAGTGGGGTCTCAAGAAGGAGGAGCATATAATCTAGGAAATGTCCCCATACATTTTCATTCTGTATTGCCACTCATCCCAAATTTATCATGATAAAAATATTAAGTATTGTCTTTTAAACAGAGGGAAACATTTTGAAGAGAACTAAACAAAGGCAATCTTATCTTCACACAGTTCTCATGGAGAGGCCCCAGTCTAAATAATCTCCTTCAGAGAATGTCAAAGGGCAGAGGCATGTGATTCACAACCCTCCTTTCCAAAGCTGGAGTGAAATCTATTACCTTTTCAATGTTTCCTTACAATTAAGCCTCAACTTTTCTATTTTCTAGGTCACTTTTCTAAGCTGTCCCTCTCTTTCTTAAAAACCAATGACCCAAATACATAACTTAAGACAGAGCTTTTCCCTTTTGCCTGAACCTCTGCAGAAAGAGGACGAGACTCAAACACTACCTTATCTGTGAACCCAGATACTTACCACTGCTCAGATCATAAGTAGTCACGTTTCCACTTCAGCATGTTCCCATGGCCAGATGACCTCCACTTCTGTGTCTTGTTAGCAACTATAGGAGGCAAAGACACAGCTAAGTAAGCTTTGAGCTGACAGCATTGTCTCCAAGAGGCACCAAGTTGCTTAGTAACCAGTACCAAAATGCAAGATGTAAGGGACCCAGGAGCCTGGAGTTTAGACTCAAGGTCTTTCCAATAGAACAAGATTCTAAGGATAAGGGGTCTCACCATTATATCTCTTCTATCTCCCTTCCATTCTTAAACCAGATTGGATTTTACACAAAGCACATTCAAAACAGTCATCAACTGTCCTGTGCATGAAAAAAGAAAGAAAGAAAAAAAGAAAGAAAATAAGGAAAAGAGAACACAGAAACAAACTTCCCAAAGATTCTTATCTATAGGAGGACTATGAACAGTTATGTTTGGTATGCACACACACACGTACACACACACACTCTCTCTCTCTCTCTCTCTCTCTCTCTATATATATATATATATATATAAATGTATATATGTATATGTATATATATATTTAATTTACTTTATTTTTTACATTTATTTGCTTATTTAGTGTGTGTGTTTGTGTGGAGGAGCATTTGTGTGGAGATCACAGGACAACTTGTGATCCTGAGACAGAAATATCGGTACATGACAGAATACTGAGAACCTCAGGAGACTATTTCCTTTTCTGAAGGACAACCTGTAGGACCTCTTGAGCACTTTGGCAAATTGGTGATTCAGTTATGTCTGCTTAAATGCGCTTCATGGGTTGGGTATGGAAGTGCATGAGCTTAATTCTTGCTTCTGAGAATTTTTGATTCCCTAAACTCAGTGCTGAGATATTTATTAAGGCATATCAATTTTCTAATTTAATATTATTTTCACTTCCTTGGAAATCCTAATATTTTAATAGTGTAATTTTATGATTTGTAGCCCAAAGCAGGACATTTCTTAAATGGAAAGGTATATGATTAATGAACTAGGACAAGCAAATCTAAGCTAGTTCATAATGGTCCCATGGCTTGAATGTATCTTTCTCCTCTGTAAAACTTGTAATAAAAATTAATTTATAACACAACAGCATTGGGCAGTAGGCTTATGGAGAGATACCTAGGTTGCCAGAGCTTTGTCCTGAGGAATGTGTTAGTATCTTTATAAAATGGACCCTCCCTCAGCTATGAATTGACCCTCTTTTGTGAGCAACAGCTCTCCTCCCTTCATGAAGACGTAGAGTTCAAGGTGACATTTTGGAAGCAGAGTTTAGAACCTTAGGAAGCAATAAACAGTACAGAACTTGACCTTTGAACTTCCCATCTTGTTAGTGTTTTGTTACTGTAACAAAATGCTTAAGCCAAATAACCCTAAAGGAACAAATGTTTAGTTTGGATTATGGTTTCTATCCATGGTCACTTGGTCCTCTTGTTTAGGCCTGTTGTGGTGCAGTCTGCTACGGTGAGTATGATTGGTAGAGGTAACTTGCCCATCTCAGGGTGGTCAGGAAGCAAAGGGAGAGCAGTAACCTTGATGTCTTCTGCAGTGACACACACCCACTGTGACCAATGTTCTTCAGTGGGCTGTACTTCTCAGTAGCCCAACTATGTTCCAATAGCATCATGGACTATGGACANTGCCTTCAACAGGCAGATCTTTGTGGAATACTCCAGAAGATTCAAACCATAGCACCAGACTATTTCAAGAACTATGAGAAAGAGATTTTTATAACTTACACAATTTTATAACTTATAAGAGTTACCCAATCTCTGATATTTTGTTATAACAGTAGAAATGTACTCAGACAGAAAATCTATTTAAATGAGCCTTAGGTTAGACTTTTAGGTTTAATTTTTATATCATTTTATTATTGTATGTGTATGAGTGTTTTTCCTGTATGTAGGTTTGGGTACTACATGAGTGCCTGGTGCTCCAATCCTGGTCCTCTAAAATAGTATAGTAAGTGTTAATCACCATGAGCCATCTCTCCAGCCTTCAGGTTAAATTTTTTAATTATTCTACTTGGAAGAATTTAAATAGACATTAGTTTTAAATATTCTTTGGTTTTTAAGTTGTCACATTTTCTTCTTTCTTGAGGGTGCTTCTAGGTGTACTTAACATGCTGGAAAAATGGTTGTAAAGTTTGTAATGAAATACTGTTACCTTGCATCTTTTCTGTGGACAGGGGAGCTGAGGATGCATGTAACAAAATATCAGCATTCAAGGATTTACCCATCTGCTTGTTTAATCTGAATTGTGTTGTAGATTTGTCAAACTTTTGTCTCTGATCTGATTCTAGGGAGCAGGTTGGAGGGAGTGGGGAAGTCCTCTGAATGAATATAAATACTTAAGTTTATTTGGCACATTTTACCCAAACTNCACTCTGATANTTTACTGTGCCTGACATCTTCTGCATCAGGATACTCGTACATGTAGTCAGGAGAACTTGTGGACATGTGTGCTTAGCTCTGAAACTCCACTATTGTAACCTAGGTTTTCTAGGGACATCTGTGGGATTGGCAGACCTCTTCTCATCAGCATCCTTCTGCAGATTCTAGTATGTACCTTTTTTTCTCTCCATGAAATTCTTTTAAGCTCATTTCCCCCACAAATTAGCCTAAATATCTGATTCTTAATACCTCTTTTTCTTCCTCTACACTTTCATTTCTTCCCCCTATCCTTTTTCTTCTAAAGTCATAGTGACTCAACGGCTTTCATTCTCTTTTCTTAAAAAATGGGTTTATTAATTCTTGGACAGATTTACACAATATATTTTGATCACCTTCACCCCGTGTTTCTACCTCTAACTCCTCCCAGGGACACTCACCTCCCATACCACTTTACCTTCATTTCCTTCTTGCCATTGTTGTTACTTTAAATAACACATGGATTACAATTTGCACTGCCCATATACTCCTGAGTGTAGGATCATTCACTAGGGCAGGTTCAACCTACCAGGGGCCACAGGATTAAAGAAAACTCATTCTTCCTCCCTAAGANGCTATCAACTGTTCATAGCTCCTTAATTAGTGGTTAGGGTTTATGAACCCTGTCTTAGTTACTATTGCTGTGAAGAGACACCATGATCAAGGCAATTTGTAAAAGCAATAATTTAATTGAGGGCTTGTTTACAGTTTCATAGGGTGTGTCCATGACAATCATGATGGGGAACATGGCAGCAGTCCAGCAGGCATGGTACTGGAGCAGCAGCTGAGAGCTAATATCCTCCTGGCAAGTTGAACACATAGAAAGGGAGATAGTGGATCTAGTCTGGGCTTTTGAATCCTCAAAGCCACCCACAGTGACAAACTTCCCCAAACAAGGCCACAACTAATACTTCCCAAAACAGCCTGACCAACTAGGGATCAAGTATTCAAATATGTGAGCATATGGAGGCCATTCTCATTCAAATCACCATAAACCTCTTTGCACGAAATGATACGTTGTTAATTGGCTTAATCTTATGAAGATCTTGTCCATATACAGTTTTGTCTCCCTTTTCCTCGATAATCCCTGACCCTTGGGTCCAGTATGATATAAATGTCTCATTTGTGCTGAGCATTCTACAAACACTTATTCTTCTTATTCCTATTATCATTATTACTATCATTGTTATTGTTATTATTATTATTTTAGACATAGAGTATAAACATGTTTGCTTTCCATTGCTGTGTGATAAACTCACTTGATCTTTGCCTTTCATTCTTGATAAGTGGCTGTAATACCTACCCATAATTAAATATCTGAGATTCTGAATATTTCCTTATGGTATCTACTTCTCCTGAAACATTTTAAAACAACGGTTCTCAACCTTCCTAATACTATTAATACAACCTTGTTAACTCTATTCCTCATGTTGTGATGACCCCAAACCATAAAATTATTTTTATTGATACTTCATAACTAATTTTGCTACTGTTGTGAATCACAATGTAAATGTATCTATGTTTTCCAGTGGTCTTAGATGATGCCTGTGAAAGGGTGATTCAACCCCAAAGCGATTGTGAATCACAAGTTGAGAACCACTATTTTAAAGGGATTACTTATAGAAGGCCACTAAGAAACATTCTTTTATAAAATGTAATTCTAGGGCTTGCAGTCCCCATGACCTGTTTTGCAACTTCTGAACTCCACATAGCAGCATAGTCAATGAACCCACAGATGGGCACAGCAATGTCTAATAGTCCTTATGACAAAAACACATGGCATACTGTGTCTGAACAAGGGTCAGAGTTTTCTACATCTGTCCTAACAATGTTAACTTACATTTTCAGCTTGCTATGTTATGTTTCTACTTTTTTCATTTGATATTGATTCCTTCTAAAATTCACTTTGAAGTACAACATTAAAAAACAAAATAGTCTTATTACATTATTTTTTCTGCTAAAGGAATTCAACAGCTATTCTACTATACTATATTTTACTACCCACCATTCCCGTATCAGTTTGTGATTCTAACTTTATTACAAAGTAAAGCATTTTGTATTCTTATTCTTCCTCTTTCTCCAGGTTTTAAGTGTATTACACCAAATGAAAACTAGGTATCATGTTTCTTTGGACATTTGACTATAACAAGGCTTTACTGTTCCATTTATCAAATATGATCATAGTACTTCTGATACAATTTCATAAATATGCTAAGCAAATAAGAAGTGGAGAAAACACTTTTATAAAATTGTTTCATTTCCCCTTTGCATTAGTGAAGACTTTGTCATGTTTTAGCATACTCTATTTATTCAACCTCCCTCTTGCTTTAAAAATTTATCTTACTAAGAGCCATCTACTGTGACACTCCATAGTGAATGTTTCCTCGTAATTTCCAAGCAACCATTGTTTCACTATCTTAGAAAACAAATAAAATAACACTTCAGAAAATGACACTCCACTAAAACAAAGTAGATTTATTCTTAAGAGTTCAGAGAACAGCATTGTGAATAGATTCATGATGGGCTTTTTAATTAAAAGAATACAGTCATTTCATAGTGGCAGTTCTCATTAGCAAAGCAGAATTGAGATGACCATTTCCTTCTAATTGTTCTTGGTGTTTATATGGAGGGGGGACTCATTTTAGGGTTGGTTTGAATAGATTTATATCTAATTATGTTATACTACCTCCTGTAAATTTGACAGATAAATATTATAGCTATGCCAAGGATAATCTCAATAATAGCAAAGACAATTTTGTAATTTGTTGTTCTTTAATTTCTACTAGAAAGGAGAGATTTCACATATCGCTTTTTTATTGATTCTTTCAGTTGACTTAAATATTTTTTTAAATCTGTCATGAGCTAAATGTCTATGTCTTCCCAAAGTTGTATGACAGAGTCATAACTTTCAGTGTGACTTTATTTACAAGTGAGACCACTAAGGAAAAATGTTGTTAAACATAGATGAGTTATGAAGGTGGGATCCTGATCTGACAGGATTACTGTCTGAATAAGAAATCTAATAGGATTAGGGTCTTAATAAGAAATTGGAGGATGCCTGCTCTCTGTCTCTCTGTTTATGTCTATCTATCTTTCTGTCTGTCTGTCTGTCTCTGTCTTGTATACACACACACACACACATACACATACACACACACTGATAAGCTGATAGAAGTAGAAGGGCCTTATTGTGGAGCAAGATCTGGTGTCTAGAAATGATCACAGAAACTATAGAGTATACACAACTCTGCAACAATTTTTACTACTGTAACAAAGGAGAGGGGAAAGTGCTGAGATGTCTAATAGAAAACTCTTCCCAGTTAGTTGGGTTCTTCCCTGATTGGTCCTTACATTTCACCTATTTTGCATACCTACACTAGCTAGTCAGAGCCCAAACAGCTTATATAAATTTAGTCACACCATTTTCATTTGCAACNCACTTTCTTGTGTCCTCCTGGCTGCTAGGGCTTTCTTTTTCCTTTTTCCTTAATAAATCATACTTATATTTCTCTTCATTGTCAGTGCACCTCATTCTTTGTGATCACAAGATAAGAAAACAGTAGAGAAGAAAGTCTGCAGGAAAGCTATAGGAGAAGGCTGTCATTAGAAATTCAAGAGGAGATTCTTAGGGAAAAACAAAACAAACAACAAACAAAAGTAAAAAAAAAAAGAAACTTCATCTAATCTTGAATTTCCAGCCTCCAGAATGAAAAGACAACATACTTCTGTTGTTTTGTACCAGAATTGGGAAGTGAAAAAAATCATAATATGCAAATGCCCTTCATATGATGTGTTATTGCTACTCCAATCCATAAACTCAGTCTCGCCTAGAGAAAGACATCATAGCAATGCATACAAAATAGTTTAAAAATATATGGCAAGATCCTCAATAAAGTTTAAGATTCATCAAATGAGAAGTAAGTCTCAAAATCTATTACAGTCTAGCAGAATCTAAGAAAACAAAAAGGAAAGGTGGTTTGGGAAGGATCCTGGTATAGAAAAATTATCAGTAAGTTGAAACTGAAGACAGGTAACTAAATCAATAACTTTAATAATCACATATTAAAATATCTAGTTAATCACAATGAATGCATAGTAGTGACATGAGATGTTAACCACAGGAAGGTGGAAGCCATGGAAGGGTGTGTGGGAATATAAACTTTACAGTGATTTCTCAGAAAATCTGGGAGCTCTGAAGATGCTATTTTTTTGTTGTTGCTTAGTTTTTTTATCAAAGTCATTGAAACCTCAAGACCAAACTAGGAAGTTCTCTAACCCCATGAGCTGTGGCTATAATGCTACTAGTGCCCACTTGTTTCACTTGTCTATGTTGGATCCTAGGACCCCCATTCTCAGATACATGTGTACTAATTAGGGAAGACTAGGTTTAGTGATGAAAAGAGGACACCTATACAGTGCCTCAAAACATCCCAACTGTGGTTGATCCTTGTGCTTTGTGTCTAGTCTGAGACATCTAGAGGTTTTTTTTACTCAGGAACTGTGATCAATGGAAGTGTCAGATGACATCACATTCTTTAACAAGGATAGACACAAATCTACCCCATGATGAGTAATGACTGACAGAAGTTATATACATGAATTTCCCAGCATGTATTGTAAATAGATTGGCTGGAAGAAGAGTATAATCTATCTAGCAAGATATGTATCTTCAGTTAAAGAGCTTATAATCTACCCAGCAAGATATACAGTTTCAGTCAAAGAGCTTATGACCTTCTTAAGTTTCAGGAGCATCCTGAGCCTTGTGTATAGTGCTTATTTCCTTAGACTTGGAAGTTCCATTTACTTCCTGAGAGTTAAGTAGCCTCCATCTAGTAGGGAATTTTCAACTTGGAGAAAATAGCTACCCAAGAGTAGACTTTTCTCTGTCTATGTCTAATGAACATATAGTGCTTCTTACAACCCTTAGAATCCACTATGTCCCATTAATCTGGTTTTCTCCCAGAAGACTGACAAATGTATGAAAAACTAAATATTTAGTGAACAGTAATTTTCTGCCCATTCTTATTTTCTTATCCTTTATCTAACTTTGGCTTTGTTTCATCTCCACTTTTTTTTATTAGTAGTATTCACAAACCATTTGAGAATGCCAATTAAAATTCTGTAGTCACAGTACCCTTTAAACTTTTTATTATATTTATTTAGTGCAAGTGTGTACATGTGCCAAGACAAGCTTGTGGAGATAGGAGAACAATTTGAGGGAACTGGTTATCTCCTTCCACCATGTGGGTACCAGATATCGAATTCAAGCCTTTAAGCTTGATTGGAAATGCCTTCACCTGCTTAGCTGTCTTGCCAGTCCAATGTTCACAATAACCTTAGCTCCTTTTTTTAAAACCACAAACATGAATACATATCTCATTTTTCTATCTATAAATATAATACTCTTGCTTCCTTTATGCTACCTTCAATTTCTGCCTGTCTAATATTTATAAAATAGTATATTATGTCTATATTGTAGGCTACTGTTTAATCTCTTAATAATAACATGGGAAGAAATACTAGCCATACCATGAACATTAGAAATCACTAATCTAAGTCATTCTCCACTTTCAGAGTGATTCATTTGCATAAGTTTCCACAGTACATTTTGATCAGTCTTGGTAAGGCTTTATTCTTATAAACAAAGTGTCCTTTTACCTTCTAAATTGGATAATTACAGCTCAAACAACCCAGTCCAAATAAATATCCTATTACCCATGAAAATGCTATGTTTTGACATGTGTTTGTTTCATATGTACCTGTAAGTGTACTTGAATTAGCTTCTGTTTGTCGCAAGTTAGTTTGTATTTAGTCTTTTTAATTAGATAAAGAACTAAGTCATGGCAGATTTGAATCTCTTTCATGCNATAGTGGTAGTTAATAGCAATTATAAAGACATATTGGTCAATTATGTCGAGGAGTGGTTAGGTCTGTGTGTATTTAATTGTGNATTGCTGTATATCAAGACTGACTGCTGATAGTAATAATTTCACTGACTGTAGAATACAGTCAAACACACTACTATAGCTACCCCTTTGCTTGATGATAGCTGAAATACTACAACCTAGTGTGGGAGCTTCGAAAGGACTTCTCTATACTCTTCGTTCTCGTAATGTTTTCGATTATTTGTTTCGTTTGCTTTTCTGCAATAGAATTTCTTCATGTGGCCATATCTAGCCTGGAAATCCTCCTCCCTCTTTCAAGTCCCAGAATTACAGTTATATACCACCTTACTTGTCATTGTACATATTGTCCAATCATATTGGCCTCTTCTAAGAAATATCAGCTCAGTTTACTTTTTACCTTCATGAATCATATCCTGAAAAACCTCTTCGTAACACCAGATATTGTGTACATTAAGGAAATATGTCGAGACCACCACCATCCCCCCACCAAATCCTGTTATCCTGAAACGCCACGTCCAGCAAACTCCACTCTCCTCGGAGACAGAGCCCGCCAGTGCTGACTGGGACCAAGAGGTGAGTATCCCCGTAACCGAACACCTCAGCCTCTGGGCTCTGGGCCCAGGGCCATAGCCCTGTGCCCCCGCACCACCACCCATTGCAGTCCCAGTTTCAGGCCAGTAGGTAGGTCTCCTGCAAACAGCTCAGACCACCACCATCCCCCCACCAAATCCTGTAACCCTGAAACCCCACCTCCTGCAAATTCCACTCTCCTTGGAGACTGCAACTGTTCCCTGAAACAGAGCCGGCCAGTGCTGATTGGGACCAAGAGATTCCATCAGCACTCATTGCACCAAGAGCCCTAATTAGACCAAGAGCTCCCAATGGACCAAGAGAGGCCTCCCGCAGACACAGACACTGCCTACGCCAAGTGGAGGAAGAAATGGGTAGATGCCGGTACAAAAATACAGTCAACAACATAAAGACAAATATGACTCCATCAGGACCTAGTGATTCTACGTCAGCAAGACCTGAACATCCCAATGCAGAAGAAGCAGAAGAAATTGCCCTTAAAAATGAAGTTAAGAAAATGATGGAGTCCCTTAAAGAAGAAATGAAAAATTTCATTAAAGAGGAGATAAAAAATTCCCTTACAGAGGAAAAGGAAATGTGTCTTTACTTAAGGGCTGTAGAAGAGGGTCAGAAAGATGACTGAGTGAGTTAAAGACTGGTGACAATCGGAGTTTCATTGCCAGAACTCGAGGTGGAAGGAGAGAACTGACTTATGAGTGTTGTCCTCTGACTGACACATATGGGCCATGGTGCACACACACATACACAATGATAATAATAGTAATAATAATAATAATATAAAATTAAAAACATTAAATGCAGCAGAGCCACTCTACATTCTCAGACATTGTTATCTCCTGTTGGTTGGGAAAGGAAGCGTTTAACTTCCATCTTAGGCCTCCCAGCTCTTGGAAATCTCTCATTCACTATTCCCCAGGGGGAAGGCATCTCCTTTCCTGCAATGTTGGAGATTCATGACTTAATTTGGCTGAGAGCCTCTTGACATTAGCTGCTTTATTAGATCACTTTGTTCATCAAACTTGTAGATATTGTATAGAGAAAATTTGAAAACTAAGCTACCTTTATCAACATTAGGAAAACCATTTCACCTCGGTCTTTGATAGTCAGTGTCCTCTGTTTGGAATTCTGTTTCATACTATCTTAGTGTTGTGGGAATTCACTCCACCAATGATCTTGGGGTATGTGGCTTGATAGAGGCATGGTTTGGTCTGGGTATGTGACTGCCTAAAACTGAGGCAAGTGCTCGCTCTCTTGTGGTGGTCAGAGATTGGACTGCAGGTTCCATTCACCCCTGAGAAGAATGGAGGACCACAGTGGTTATTTACTTTGTTCTGTATCCATGAGTGCATTTTCTCCCCATTTTACAACTTAATAAAATATTTGATACCCTTTTTACAGACTCTCGTGATTCACCTACATCTTACCCCATTTCTCATTTCTCTCTTTCCCTGGGTCTTCACTGAGGCCATCTGTCAAGTACCACGCTAAGCTTCACATCCTTCAGAGAGGATGCTGTGAGAGAATGAGAAACAGAGAGAGGGAGAAAGAGAAAAAGAGAGGGAGAGAGGGAAAGAGAAGAGTGTCTATACATGAAAATGTATGTGCAGGCTTATGTGTGCCTATGAGCTAAAAGTTGGTGTTGTGTGTCTTCCTCATGTTACTCTAAATTTATGTTTTGAATCTAAGTCCCGCACTAACCCCAAGCTTGCTGACTTGGCTAGCCAATCTGACCAGCAAGCCCCAGGCCAGAAAGCCTGACCAGGCCATCACCCAAACCACTCCTCCACTCTGACGCTAAAATCACAGGCGCATGCTACTCCACTGAGTTTTGTTAAGGATGCTGAGCATTGACCACACGTCCTGCTGATTATACATTATCCTCAGCCCATTCTCCTTCTTCTTAATGCTGGATCTGGTTTCCTTCGTCCTAGCCTCTGTACTTCTGACTTTCCAGTGTGGGAACATCTCACTGTACACTACCTATTTGTCTATTTTTCTGTGTACTTCTCAGATTGTCCACAGAAGTAAGTACATTCTGGTTTTTAGTGATCTTCCTTTTGGTGACACACACTCTAAAAACACAGGTAGCTTTTAAAAATTGTTGAATTCAGGGGGTGGAGTGATGACTCAGCCATTAAGAGCCTTTGATGTTTCTACAGAGGTCACGAGTTTGGTTCCCAGGTTGGTTAAGTGTCTCAGAATCACCCGAAACTCCAGCTCTAGGGAATCTGCTGCCACTGACCTGTACTGGCACTTACACTTACATGCACAACAGACACACATGCACACACACACACACACACACATACACATGCACACACAAAATTAAAAATAAAATGAAAAAATATTTTAATGACCTCATGTCAAATAGTTATAAGATACATTGAGAATTAGTCTCACACCAGTTCATCAGCATTTGTGTGCTTTGTCTTGGTTAACACTAGGACCCTGTTTTAATGTAGAAGTATCATTACCACTGTACATATGCCTGAGGATGTTTTTGCAATGTTAAAATCTGGTGAGTGTCACACAGTTAATGCAAAGTCAGGACTCAAGGTTAGGTCTACCTTATTCTTCAGCTCAAATTCCAGACATTTTGTACATTTTGTTGCTGATGCTGGCTCTTTAGAAGACAAATTCTTTCTTTAAATTTGGTTTGTGTGAATCTTTCTAATTAGTATCAAAGGCTCTGTACTAATTTCTGACCAATTTGTACAAGGTTAGTTATTGTAATTTTATTATATATTTTGTTGTGTCTCAATAAATGTCCATCTTGCTACTCCTATAGTGTTCCTTCCCCAAATCTCTATTAAATATCTTCATAATTACTGTTGATGTCTGTTTTAATTTATGCCCAGTATCTTTCTGAAAATGGTGCTCATATTCTTCCCAATGAGTCTTATTAGAATTTAATCTATGTGCTGGCTAGTTTTATTCCAACTTTACACAATAAACAGTCATTGGAGAGGNAGGAGCCTCAACTGAGAAATGCCTCCATAAGGTTGGTTTTGTATGCAAGCCAATAATGCATTTTCTTAATTAGTGATTGATGTGGAGGGCCCAGTTCATTGTGGGTACTGCCACTCCTGAGCTGGTGGTCCTGAGTTCTGTAAGAAAACAGGGAGAACAAGCCATGAGGAGCAAACCAGTAAGCATTAATCCTCCATGGCCTCTGCATCAGCTCCTGCATCCAAGTTCTTGCCTATTTGATTTTCTGCCATGACTTGACTCAGTGATGGACTATTCCATAGAAGTGTATGCAGAATAAACCTTTCCTCTCCAAATTTCTTTTGGTCATGGTGTTTCAACACAGCAATGCTAAGCCTCACTAAGATACTCTCATTCTGATAAAAATCCCAAAGAAATCTTTGAATAGAGAATATTAGGGACATGCAAATATTCATTTCCCTTCTTTCTAAGTATTAAAAGATTTATCTTAGCTCAATATAAATAATAAGTTAACTCAAAATATTAGTAGCTTGGCTATTCAGTTTTATACATTTGTTTAATAATTTTGTAATCTCTTTATTGCTGATGACTTTATTCCTTAAATTATTAATATATGTGTGCAGTAAGATCTATCCGAGAAGAGAGTTCTAACAAACTACTTACCCACTTTCCTCTGTAGATTACATTTTTGCTTATGATTTTAATATTATTTCATTTTAATTTTGTGTTTATGGGTTTTTAGTCTGCATATTTGTTCACCAATCTCATGCAATGCCCTTGCAATCCAGAAAAGGGTATCAGGTTCCATAGACTGGAGTTACAGACAGTTGTGAGCCACCATGTGATTGCTGGGAATTGAATTCAGGCCCTCTTCAAGAACAGGCAATGCTCTTAATCATTGAGACATCTCTCTAGCCCCTAGCTTTTTCTTCTTTTGTTTCAGATAGGATTTTAATTTATTACTTGAAAATTTCATGTTACAATGTATTTTGATCATGCCCGCTCCTTAATTCCCCATTTCAATTCCTCCCATCACAAACATGTCTCCCTTCATTTTAATACCACTTAAAAACTATTTATTTATTTTTAATAAACAACTGCATTTTAGTAGTTCTCATCACAGGTACATTGATGTAGAGCCACACACTAGTGGATGAGCAATAGACTCTTAGGCACACCCTCAGAAAAATAACTCTCCCTCTCCCAGCATCTATCAACAGCCAATAGTTCCTCAGCTAGCAGTGGGATCTTGACATCCCTTCCTCTAACCATGCTAGAAATTCAACTGGCTTGATCTTGTGCAGGTCTTGTGTGGGTGACCTCATATTCTGTGAATTCATAAATGTAGCAGCCATGTTCTGATGGAAGACAGAATTTCATAACTCTCTTTCCCATCCTTCATATCTTACATTCCTACCATATTCTCTTCTTCCCTGTACATATATTAATTATCTCTATTTGTTTTCAGTTGTTCTCTATGGTTCTACACAGCTTTAAATGGACTAGCCAAGTCCTCTACCACTGAGTTACCTTCCCAGTGCTCTTTACTGACATATTTTAAGTTTCCCAAATGATTTTAATGTTGCCAAACGTGGTGATTGCACCCCTGTGACCATATATTTAAATACTGGGTAAGCCCAGTGTCTTTCTCTGCCTACAGATCAGGATGTAAAGGCCTCAGTGACTGCTCCAAGGCCATGAGTGCCACCATGCTCCCTGCCTTGGTGATAAAGGACTAATCACTGAAACTGTAACCAAGCCCCAATTAAATGTTTTTTTTTTTTTTAAATAAGAGTTTTCTTGGTCATGGTGTTTCTTTGCACTAATAGAATAATGACTAAGACATCCAGTGGCATAAGATATTTTGTCACAGCCTTTGAATTCTTTTGTGCTTCATGTTTTGAGTGATATAATGGTTATATATATTGATGAGGTTGAGTGTGGTATCTTGATTCAAATCTAATTGAGCAGTAATCAATTAGGAGTTATCAGCTGTCTTCTGTCTAAAATTTGTATTATTTTTCATGATAAGAATATTCAAATACCTCTTTTAAGTATATTTGAATATGTAATGAATTATAAATTATTTACTCCACTGTGTCATGCATCTTACATAACTACAGTATAACCATGGTAGGATAAAATATGATTGCAATTTTTTTGTTATATCACTTGTCTTAGAAAGATCATAAAAGACAGGAACACACAATCAAGATACAGAAGTAGTCTATCACCCTAAACACCACACGTGCAGTGTGTCTGCCGTGTGCTAATGTACCCATAGGTACTGATTCCCNTCCTTGAATCTTTATCACTCCTGGATGCCCTCATGTTTTTATCTTTAATCATTCTCTGTATCATACATAATACCTCACTCTGGTCTTAGTGTGCATTCCCTAATGGGTGCTGATAAAGGAGGGACATTTCACAACAGGCTTTTATTTGCATATTCTCTTCAGTAAAATGTCCCTTCAAGTTTTCCAGATTTTTTTAATTAGCTACTTTAATCCATCCTCTACCCCCAATGGGGAATGTTGCTGGTTTTCAATCTCTAAAGAACACCCCTAGTTTAAGTTTTGCAAATGTTTCCTTCCATTCTGTATGTTACCATTTTATTCTTTCTCTGTCCAGGTAATTTATAGATGAGAAAAGTAACTAAGATTAAAAATTAAATGTAATAAAATTCAGTATATCAGTTTTTCTTTGCATTTTGCATTGTCTTTTAGCTATCACATTTACATACTCTTTACCTAGGTCACAGACTCAAGAATTTCCCTCAATATTTTCAAAATGTATGAAATATTTTTTTTTCATATTTACACTTTTGGTCCATTAGGGATAAAATTTTGGTAAGTGTGGGTGCTAAGTACTGATTAACATATTTTAATTATTGGTGTAATGCTGCTTCAGTATAATTTGTTGGAAAGATATTTCTAATCCTGTAGAATTGCTTTGTCAGCTTTGTCAAAAATCAGTTACCTATGCTTCTTTTGGTCTTTATTTGAATTTTCTTTTCTGCTTCTTTTCTCTTTATTTCTAATGCTTTCTCAATAATGTGGGACCCTGATTACTATAGAGACATATATTTGTTTGTTTATTTGAGACAAATTCTCACTATATAGTGTAGACTGGCATCACACTCAAGAGCCCCTACCTCAGCAATCTGTGCTAGTATTACAAATGAATACCACACATCTCACATTACTGCAATTATGGTGCCTTTTAAAACTACATAGATGAATAACTTATGCATTTTATTATTTTTAATCAATCATTTTCTGTATACTGAGGTCCAAGGCCAGGCTCTTGCACACATTAGACTTTAGGTGAGTACTCTATTGCCTATATTCATATATATATATATATATATATATATATATATAGCGCCCCCATTTTATTATACTTTCCAGCAACATTGCAGATACCACTTCCTTTTCTATTTTGTTTTTGTTTGTATTTTTTTTTTTGTTTCTTCAAGACAGGGTTTCTCTGTGTAGCTTTGGACCTATCCTGGAACTCACTCTTTAGACCAGGCTGGCCTTGAACTCACAGAGATCAGCCTCCCTCTGCCTCCCCAGAGCTGGGATTAAAGGCATGTGTCAACAACGCCTGGCATTTTTTTTTGTTTTGATGTGACAAAATGTCAACAAAAGTTACTGAAGGAAGGGAGGGTCTCTCTTGGCTCATTGAAGCTGTATCTTCTTTTTCCAATGAACTCATAGTTTTTATAGAAATATCACATATTTATGATTTATAATATTCTTATCTATATGTACACAATATATTATTGGGATGGAATTTTTATCAAAAATTTTTGAATGTGAAAAGTATCTTAGGGATAATAGATGCATTTACTGGGCTGAGTAAGATCATGAACATAAGAAATCTCCCTTTTCATTGGAATATTTTCTGATTTCAGCATTTTAGGTTTTTTTGACCTTCATATTCTACATATCTTTGTAGATGCATGCCTAAGCAACGCCTTCTTGAGAAGCTGTAACTTTTGTCTTTTCATTTGTGGCTTTTGCTGGTTTACAGACAGCATACAAACATGTTTTTTTTCTGAATCTATTGTAAATTTGGACCTGTTTAAGCTTTTTTTTTATCATTTTTAGGAAAGTGTATTTTTGGTATATTAATTCTTTCTACAAAAGCTGTCAAGTCATCTGCAAAATGGATTTTTCATTCTTTCTGATCTTTTCCCATTATTTCCTGTTCTTGTCATACTGTGGTGGCTGGAATTTCTGATTCATGTTGAATAGTAGTGATGAAAGCAGTTAACCTTCCCTATACTCAGTCTTATAGAAAGATTCCAATATTTTATCATGAATTATGAGGTCATCTGTAGATATTTTGTATCCTTTGAAAAATAGTTACTAATTCAAAGTTGCCTTTATTGCTATTTTTCTAAAATTTTTATTGATAATATTTGTTGAAATGTGCCAAAGCCTTGTTGCATATTATTTGATAATATTTTTCTTGTTTTGCTAAACTGTGGTAGCATAATTGTCTAATTTTTAATAATTATTGAGAACCAGCTTTGTAATTTTTGCTAACACCAAAACCTTAAAAGCAGATGAAAAAATAGA
>LZPO01118234.1:14077-25998 GCA_001675575.1 Neotoma lepida | reverse complement strand
AGAAAGTACAGGGATTATTTGTCTTCTTAAGCCTGATTTTTTGCAGTCAGTTTAATTTTTTCAAGTTCACCTATTTACCTATAGTTTCATTTTTATGTATAAATGAATAAAATTCCCTACACATATACCAAATTAGCATTTTTCACTCACCAGGTANGGACATTAGGTTGATTCCATTTTCTGAGTGCAACTACTAGCAAATTGATGCACAAGTATCTCTGAAGTAAGATATAAAGTCCTTTGGGTCACATCTTATCTTACTAACTTATTTAAACTCCTCTACTTAAGTCATTATCTTCCATCTTCTTAAGTCCAGTGATTGTGTGTGTGTGTGTGTGTGTGTGTGTGTGCGCGCGCGTGTGTGTGTGTGTGTGTGTGTAGCTGCATCTTTTCCTCTGTAGGGAAGTTAAAAAATCATTCATGTTTGCCTCTAAGCAGTAACAAAGTGTTTTTATTGCTCAGAGGAGAGTGCAGAAGCTGGCCTGGAGTTCAGAGACACTAGTACTTTGTAGTTTTTGGTACACTAAAGCTTTCATCTGGATCTCTCAACTTGATTCTTGTACTTAGTTCTCAGATGTAAGAGCTCATACTCTCATCAGTAGACTCAATCTTTGATTCCATATTCATTTTCATCTGCTTATGGAAGGCTCTACTAAAAGTATAAATTAAGAACTTGTGAAGGATTTCATCACTACTCTCATATTTCCTTATTCTGAAGTCAGGCTGAACAATAATCACACAGGAAGGATCCTTCCATTTCAGCTGAACTTAGTGTCACTCCATGCTGGGCCACCCATATTGATAGCTTGTGTATTTGTTTTCAAGATCCTCTTCCTATAGGGTGGGTATCTCCTTACTGTGCCATGCTTTGACTTCCTGTACCAGATAATTTCTTTGTTTGGCCAGACAGAGCATATCCTTCCCTGATGGAGATCTGACAACCAAATGGGTGGTCCCTTCATATGTACTGCTGCCATCCCCTTAAAGAAAAATGCTCATCTCTCTCCCAGCATCTACCAAATACTAATAGCTTTTTAGCTAGGGGTAGGTTTTTGTGTCAACCTCGTCTCACTCCATGCTGGAATTTTGTTTAGATTCAGCTTAAACAGGTCTTGTGCATTCTATTGCAACCATTATGAGTTCATATGTGCCTTTGCCCTGTTGTGCCCATAAAATAGTTTTGCTATAGACATCTACCACCTCTGGCTTCTTATAATTTTATACTCCCTCTTCCAAGATAATCCTTGAGTCTTAGGAAGATAACTGTGATGTAGACATCAATTTAGGCTGAGCTCTCAAGAGTCTCTTGTTAACTGCATGATGACCATTGCTCATCTCTGTGTTAACCACCATCTACTGCAAGAACATATCTGATGGGGATTGAGAGATACACTGATCTATGCATATGTCAATAAGTCACTTGCAGTTGTTTTAATATAATGTCTATTTAGAAGAGTCTGAGAACTAGTTTCTCTCCTAGGCCTTATGGCCTGTCTAGACACAGGTTCTTGGTCTCANTGACGGTGCCAGGTATGGGTTGCATCTCATGGAGCAGGTCTTAGATCCAATCATAAAATGGTTGATTAATTCCATAACATTAATGCCAGTATTAGTTCCAGTGGATATGTCTTGTCAGGGAAGTCATTATTGTAATTCACAGGATTGGCAACTGGGTAAGACAGATGGATACTTTNTATTCAGTTACATGCATATCACTTTCTAGCACAATGAAATAGTATGCAATATTTGAGGTTATGGGACCTCACTTGCCAACCACACAAAAGGAGGGAACCCATTCATGACACTAGATTTTATTTTCTTGTATGTGGTGTCTAGTTGGAGTATTGCGCCTCAATATAGGGTAATGCCATCCAAACATTTGTTATCTATGTACTGTATATATTGTAAGCAGGTACTGCATGCAGTAGTAGGATTTCACATGACTTTTTAAAGAATCCTTTAGATTTAGTTATTTCTACCCATATTGCCTCCTTTACCCTGCCTTCCAATCTGCCATTTACTCTTTCTTGTTCCATTATTCTCCATTCCCCTTTTATATCCCTGTATTCTATGCCATGGCCCTTGAAAGATCCTCCCTCCCCCATAGTTCCTTATTGGTTTCTTAATCACTATGGGTATTCCAAATGAAATATACATATCTAAAGAATCAAAGCTAACATATGAAAGAAAAGAGAGAGAATGTGATGGATCCTATTTAAGAAATGGTAATAAGTGAAAAAGCATGGAACACTTAATCATGTAAATCAAATATGTGGGTTAATCTTGAAACAAGCCTGTTTAATTTGTATAGGCTGATGAAATCAGCAGTTTTTATTTAATCAGTCTTACTATATTTAAGTCAGTAGGTAATAGATCATTTAAAATAAATCCCATGTATATTTACATTGATGTGGAAGTATTTCTGTGACACCTTGACCTGGANTCTTTTGGATGAATATTTTTCTAAAGCCTGACTTTTTATTCTACCATCTGCTATAAACAATTCTCAGATTATGATGTATTCTAAAGTATGAAATTTGAATGATTAGATAACATTATATAGTATGATGAAATTTAACAGTCATGTGTTATAAGACATTTAAGTAATGTCAGTTTTTCATTGAGTAACGACTCTCATAGACTTTACATACAAAGAATTTATTTTGTAGCTCTATAAACTCTGTGCTGAGTTAAAGAGCCAGGCTAACTATGTGTAAAGCATATATAATTTTCCATAGAGATGCAAGCTGTGAATAGGAAGCAAAATTAAAGAAATGCACATTTTATTTTCTGAGCACTAGATTTTATATGAAGTTCAGGAAAAAAGTAACTATTAATTTTACTTGGAAGAGTAGATAGTTGATCTGAAAAACTTGGATGGCTGATTTTTCAAATAAATTGAAATTTATTTCACATACTCACACAGACCTTCACATGGTCTACAAGATGGTTTGTTTTTGAGAATTAATTAATGTTATAAATAAATGTGTAACATGATTTTTCTAAAGTTAACTTTCACAATCTCACTTATTTTAAGATGATACATGTAAATTTAAAATATGCAAATTGCCAAATGGCCAGTAGATTCCATGACACAATTGTCTCTGTGATTACATTATGATTTATACAATACATGAGAATATTTTATCTCAGGCCATATATACTTCCTATGTAAACTTCAAATGACTTCTAATATGTGTGATATTTGTCTTTGCATTTTTAATAATATCATTCAACATTATAATATAGCACAATTAATATGTGATATATAATGACACATTCTTGTTTTTCCTTATATTGTCAGATAACTAGGATATGCCTATTTCTAATTAATGCAATTTGTGGTTTACATGTTGTATGTTCAGATAATTCTTTATTTTTTTTAAACAGGGGAATTTTTTTATTAACGATTTATTTATTTATTATGTATATATTGTTCTGCCTGTATATATGCCTGCAGACTAGAAGAGGGAACTAGATCTCATTGCAAATGGCTGTGAGCCACCATGTNCATTGATGGGAATTGAACTGAAGTCCTCTGGAAGAGCAGCCAGTGCTCTTAACTGCTGAACCATCTCTCCATAATTCTTTATTCTCTCTTCCTTTCCCTCTGTGTCTTAACCTGCTTCTGCCTCTCTTTTAATGCTGTAGCTGTACTGTGTGACTCCTATATATTTTCTTACTCCAGGAATCCACATTCATTAATTCATATAAAAATTTAAAGAAAACTCTTCAAGTCAAAGCAAGTCTTATTCATAGGACTTATTTCAATACATAAACATTATTATCAACTGTTAGGGTAATATTCAATTCAGTGTTCCTGGTTGGAAATAACCTGTTCAGAGTATTATATTTCAACAGAATTCCATCAACATTTGCATTAGATACAGTTATGAAATCGGTGACTGTCTACCTGGAATGTCCAGTCTCATAATTTTGGTTCCTTGGTTTCACACTCTGATATTGATCTCAGTTTCCCACTGCATCTATTCCTTGTTAACTTTATTTGGGAAACTTGTTTTTTACATTCTTTTAGATATTGTTTCCTTGTTTTGTTTTGTTGTTTTGTATTTCTATAAACTGAACCTAGAGCCTCACAAATGTTAGACAAGTTCTCTATCACTGAGATACATAATTCACTCTCCTTTTACATGATTTTGAGACATGACCTCACTAGGTTCCCCAGACTGGATTTCAACTAATTCCATAGCCCAAGCAGGCCTCAAACACATGGGCCTCTTGCAGTAGATTTTCTAGGAGTTGTGATTATAGATCTTTGTTACCAAGGCCAAACTTGGGGGCCTTGTTATCTACAGGCTCATCAATGATTTCTCTTGGGCCATGAGTTTAGTAAATTGTTTTTGTTGACTAGTGCTGTCCTGTTTAAAATAAATTAGAAAGAAAAAGAGATAGTAGTTCTAGGTGTTATTATGAAGATTCAAAAATATTCAGTGGTAGCAGTTTGGTTTTTGTTGCCTTGGAGTCACTTGGCTATCCTGTATATGCTCATATATAATGATAGCATTGTTTTGGGAAGTTTCTGTTTACAAGCCTTTTTTAGGCAAGACAGGAAGCTTTGTGTGACTGGCCTGGCCTTTGGACCCCACTCCCCCAAGTTCCTGAATATCAAAGGCATCTGACACAGCTTGGAAGAATACCAAAGCAATTCTAGGGTTTAACCTTACGTGACTAGGTTTGGATTCAAGCTCTGCCATTTTCTTCATCTAAATCCAAATGGCTAAAGTGGAGAGTTTCTTTTTGCTTAACATGTTACATCTTGCAGATTTTTTTATTACATATATAAGGACTATATAATATAGGTGTTTTATTCATAAATTGTTTTCATTTGGAATGAAGCTACATTTTGTCCAAGAATCTACTTTATAAAGTCAAGGAATATTTTTACCAAATACAATTAAACAAGGAAGCCTTATTCAAGTTTGTGGTATCATGGGTGGGCCATTAAACTCAGCTCCACTGACAGAACAAAGAAGGTTATTTCTAAGATTTGAAAATTAAAATGAGTTAATATTTAAGATAATGTTAGAATGTACAAGGGAAATATATGTCAGCATGAGACTGGACTATATTTAATAATTGGCCCATATTGAGATTAAGTTTCTATACTCTCAAAGAGACTATGAGATATGTTCTTCCTTAGTCATTACAATTTAAAGATATTTTAAATATTTATTTAATTAAATAATTAAATAAATATTAAATATAAAGCTACATTTAAATATTAAACATATTTGGAAGAAGAGTAAAAGTGAAAAGAGGATAACAGGCAGTTAGACCTTCAGAAATGGAGAGACAGTATTAACAACTGCAAGTTTTAGAAAACAGATGTCCTAATGAAAAGATTATCAGCTGAGTATAGGCAGGATGAGATCTGTCTACAGTAGACAGAAGGAGAGCTAGGCACTAATGCAGGCCTGGTGAATTAATACAAGCTATTTTAAAAGGAATGCAGATGCTCCTGACTTACAAAGGAGTTACACACTGATGTCCACATGGCAAGTTGAAAACATCTCAAATGGAAAATGCACTTAATATAACTCATCCACAGAACTTTGTAGCTTAACAAAACAGTACACTGTAGAGCATGCCTTGTTATCCACCCCCTCCTGGATATTGAACTGCTGACTGGAAGTGTAGCTCAATGCTATCACCCAGCATCACCAGAGCATTTTACCGTGACTAACCTATATAAAAAAGAAGTTTATAATTTGAAGCATTGTTTGGGGAATCACGTGTGTTACATTAGTTTCTGGTGCATAGGCTGCATAGGAAATGGGAAGAGTAGTTGTATAGATGAGGAAAGTGCAAAAGGAAAGAATTTTGAGTTTTCTTTTCCTTTAAAAAATATAACTGTAATGACTAATGGAAAAAAGATTTGTGAATTTGTAAATAAGCAAGAAGGGGTATATGGGAGGGTTTGGAGAGAGGAAAGGGATAGGAGAAGTTACAAAATTGTATTATAGTCTCAAAATTAAAATAAATTAATAATTTTTTAAAGTATCCATTAATAAAATAGATGCTCTTGGTTATTGTGGAAAAACTCTACAAAATTGCAACATCATCCAGTTTTGACCAGAAGAAGAGTAAAAGATCTGTGGGCTGGAAGTTTGGACAAGCAGAGAATTCACAGCTTTCATAAACACAAGTGCTTAACAGATTTAGGACTGTTTATTGTACTATATAATGTAACAAATTTAGGCCAATTTATTTTATTATATAAAAAATAGTTTATAGATTTATATTTAATCAGAGTGAAGACATACACATACATACATCTGCAAATATAAACATGCAGACATAAATATCAGCATAGAAGTATATCTGTATATTGAGATATTTTATATGTATATTCATTCAAATGTTAATACAATCTGAATTTACATACAAAATTAATTTGCAAAAATAACAGATTTCTGTTTATAAAAATAAATCTTAGGCACATTTTGAATAGATTACAAAATGTTTTTATTTATATATGAATTACAAATTTACATATAATTTGTTCTCATTATTATTTTAACTTTTTAAATGAAAGTTCAATATATCATAACAAAATTTTAGAGACTAAGATGGTTATTTCTAGATCTTCTTGACTTAAGTTAGTTGATATCTTTGAGATACAGTTATAGGTGACAGTTCTCAGCAACTGAGAAAAAAATATATTTTACTTAAAACATACTTGCAGTTAAAATGTAGAAAAAATTCTGCAATGATTATAGAATAATGGCACATTTAATCAGCTTCTCTGCCTTTACTGTGAGTTTGGTGCATGTAGGCACTGTAGACAAATTCTTGGCATCTTACATAATTATGGCTGAATGACTTTGACAATTCTTTTTGCTTTTATTCTAACATTATCTATCAATATTCATGAAATACATTTACAAATGATTCACTTGCACCTACATTTTAAAAATAAATGAGTTTCACTAAGTGACTTTAAATTATAAATTGTACTTAAGGTAGTTACATAACTCTCCCAGTGTGTCCTTGTGTGCAGTACTGGCTCTATCACTGGGGAAAATATGATTGAAGGAAATATAGTCTGTAGTTGCATTCACTGATTTCTTCATTTTGAGAACAAAATGTCTGACAAACAGCAAGTTAAGGGAGGGAAAGTTTACTTTGGCTCCTGGTTCAGAGGTCTGCACCCCTTTAATGGAAGCCAAGGTGTGGCAAGAAAAGCACCTTAATCCCTGGTGCACCTGGGTAGAAGCAGAGAAAAGGGAATGACAGTACTTGCTAGCTTCTGCCCTTTGTGCATGTTTTAATCTTTAGACCAGCAACCCCTGCTCATGACTGGCACTGCCCATGATCAGGTTGGGTCTTTCTCTCTTAGGGAATCCTATCTGAAAACATTGTGACAGACAAGACCAAAGATATTATTTAGTAATGCCATGAGTATTTTTAATCCAAATTTGTTGGGAGTAAAAGTAACTATCACAGATCCATTCCTTGTCAACTTGCCATGCCAAAACATCACTATGAACTACAAGATTAGATGTCACCATCATGAGTATAGAAGTCCACTTAGGTGATTCATTCTTAGTCACAAATGTAGGTACCTGTATCCTGGCCAAATCAAAGTTACCGAGAACATGCTTAATTTGTATATTTTACTATTAACCAGTCCAGCCACAAACAACAAATTTTTTCAATATTGAATTTACATTGTTTTAAGTAAACTGAGGGGAGAAAGGAAAGAGAGAGAAAGATTTGGATGAACACTAGAAGAGAATAATGTCATGGTCTGGTGCATTTTATTTATGGCTGTACATTTTATATCTTGTCTGTCCTGGGATGGATTGTAATGCTCAACTCTAGAAGCATTTATTCTTCATTTATCTATGGAAATTATTTCTGCAGGGATATTTCCACAACAGGAAAATCTACTTAGATATTTGTATGGAGGAAAGTGCTGCCTTCATATTATGCTTTTTTGGGGGGTAAACTGCTGAGCTCAGCACACCCCATCAGCACCAGGATGTGTCTAATAAATCTCCAGCCTTGCTGCATATTAAGATCAGCACAGTTATATGGCAAATACTTCAGCATCAAGGATAAGTGTGCATATAAAATGACCCAGTAAAAAGATCAACGTAATTTTATTGGCATTAGTGGACAAGATGCATTTGGGGAGGCCTAGGAGATCGAGTTACTTGTAAGATCTCTATTGATCATACTATTTCTGATGTTATTTCTTAAATTGAAAACACTGTGGCTGCCATGAGACTCATAATAGTGGAAGGTGGGGCTAACTCACTATTAGTGGATGGATGGATGGATAGATGAATGGATGGATGGTGACATAAAAAGGGTCTTGAATAAAAACATTTACAAAATTTATAAAAGACAGAAAAATGAATCTTATTATCATAGCTGCCAGGAACAAATGTATATATCTGAATTTTTCTACCTTGCATATTTGCTACATTCTGAAATATGCAAAATTTCATTTAAGAATATTTTGAATGTATCTTTGAATTAGAGATGAACGTTCTGATGCTCTTAGATTCATGGTGTACACATTTATGACTTAGAGCTGGATATTTCTGGAGTGATGTTCCAGTTTCCATTTCCATCATACACATTAAGGAAATCAAGATGGTAGTAAAAAGATTTCAGATCTATTTTTTCTTTAGGTGCATACTGTCATGATCAATATATGCCCAAGGAAGAAGAAAGGGAAAGAGTGCAATGTGGTTAAATCAGCCCATCTGGCAATGGGCTTAAGTTCTTATGTACTTATAAATTGTACTATAAATCTGAGTGGCTTGTTCTGACTCAGCTAAACTACCAAGTGTAAAACAGTGAATTGAAAGAACTGTGTTTTTTAAGGGCAAAGGAAATCTTTACTGCAGTAGTAATTGAGGCATTGGAGCCTCTCTGCAGAAGCTGTGCTTCTGTAATAGTGTGTCACAGCCTGCAATGTGAATTTCAAATTTGGGCCAACCATTAAAACGACTGTATTACTGACTCTAAATAACCGGTCTTCAGCAGCAGAGTGACTCTTTAAACTTTGTGAATATAATGCACAAATGTTCATTCTTCTTTTTTTATTATGTTGTGTGTGTGCATGTGTGCATGAATTTGTGCATGTGTGGGGGTCTGTATGTGTGTGTGTGTGTGTGTGTGTGTGTGCACATGCACATGCCATAAAAGTTTGCCTCCAGAAATTATATTATATGTACAACAAAAACTCTGTGTTTGCTAGCTCTTCAGTTCCTTCTCCCCTACTCCATCATTTAACTTTTTCATGTCTATGTAACTAACTACCTTAAGTACTTCAGAGGTGCAGGATCATACAATATTAACATTTTTGTGATTGGTTTAATTAAATTATTATAATGTCTTCAAGGTTCATCTCTGTAGCAAGTGTCAGGATTTTGTCACTTTTTATGGTTCAATAGTACTGCACGGAATGTTTTTATATTATGTATTTACCTACTGACAAATACACGAACACTTGGACTATATCCACAATATAACTATTGTCAATTATACTATTATGGACATGATAATATGATATAAATTTGAGTCTATACTTTGAATTATTTTGAACAAAGATGCAAATGTAGTTCACACTAATTTTTAAAAGGAATAGTCTTTTTTTTCTTTTTAATCCATGGAAATTATCAATGTTGCCAATGGTGTAATAATTGCCAGCTTTACTGACAATAGTTTTCTTGGCAGTAACAGCAAAAGAAACAGACTGGAATTCAGATTTGGGACAGCAGCTGGAAGCTTCATTATCATGATTCTTGACTAACGAAGTAATTTATAATGTGAAAAGTGACTATAGCCTTGTATAAATGAACATTCATGACATTAGCAAGGTCATGTCAATGTTGCTAATGGCTCAGACCCATGGGTCTTCCTCCTGGTCTGAGTAGAGATGTTGTTGTTGAATGATTTACATTTAGCTAAAAACAGTATTGGAGAAAGTACTGACCACAGCTTACTCATCCAGAATTATTCACATCCCCTGAGACAGCTCTTCTCCTGAAACAAAATTAGCTAACTCACCTCTTCCTTCAGTTTGTTTATAATAAACTTTCTGAGTTTCCCAGCTATTAGTGTATCTCCATCTGAACACACAATTCACCTGATCTCAGCTTTACATTATTGTGNCTGTCTTTCTTAATATTCCATCGCTTCCAGTCAGATTTCAGGAACCCAGATACACAGGCTATGGCACACGGCAATAACTACAATTTCAAATTTGGGATAACCATGAAAGTCTCATATTACAATTCTTGAATAGTGAAATAAAATCTGATTTGTCAATTGTGGGAGCACATTTTCAGGTTCCTTGTGGCTTTACCCAGCAGGTCTACATAGAGTGGATGATTGGACCACAGGCCTGAGTGCAGGTGTCTGAGATGGTCTGCATGTGGCTGTGCTGGGGGGAGGTCTTTTGCTCTACTCCTTAGCTTTTCTATAAATACCCTGGGGCAGAGACAGTCAGGCAGGTGAAATAGGTTCCGGGCCCTCTCGAGGCTATCCTGTATTTCTATCTTTTCTCCACAATCTAAAATCCTTCTATCTAATATTTCCTGCTACTCTCACCCAAGAAAACTCTGAGGTAACTGTGGGGTTTGTGGGTAGCCGCCCCACAGTTAATGAAGATTTTGAAATAGATATTCGAAACAAAGACTGGACTTCCATTAGCAAAAAAAAATTGGTAGATAGAGCAAAGGGACTCATATATTGATATGACTATGCCACTTGATGACTATCATTGCTTAAATATCTTTTTAATGGTTTACAATGCCTAGCAAGCTTCAGGGATTTCTGATGTCTCTCTTCTCTCTGTATCCTATCCATAAGGAGTTGCTAGCTTTTTTTTTGTGTGTGTGTGTGGGGGATACTCTAGACTATGGAGTGAAACTTGGCAACTCTGGGCATATGTGATTTCAACTGACTCTTACTCTTTCTAGACCCACTTCTGTAGCAGATTACCCCATAAGGCAGAGGGAATTCAGACTGTCTTTCTTGTTCCAATACTTCCTTAGTNAGGTATCTTTTTACAGTGCCCCAAACGCTCAGGCATATAACCTAGCCTTATGTCCAATTTCTGTAATAACAAAAACTGGCTTGTCTGAGCAGTCGTTCACAAACAACATTACCTTTCTTATTGTACTGTCATCACAGTAATGTTCTATCCTCATCATGTAAGGAGAGTACAATAACATTTTTTTGTGCACAGGTCTCAACTCCCTGTTTTACTTAATTGGGAAACTCTCAACTAATGTGAGACTAAGAGTTTTCAATAAGTCATTATCATCACAGTTTCACTATGTACATCATGATGCATATTAGCCCATTGGTCAGCTATGTCACTGTGTGAATTTGATGGAGTCCATGGGCTCCATTTCTAAAAACTTTTTTCTTATCCCAGGAGATGCTGACATTTAACAGCAAAGTATTATATTAAGTTTATTTATCATTTACATAAGACATCTTAAGAGTTTTCTATTTTCTCTATTATATTACCTGCTGTGGGATGATCCTTCTATATGTTGTGAATATGTATTATTCTCATTGGTTAATAATAAAGCTGTTTGGCCTATAGCAAGGCAGGATAAAGTTAGGTGGGACAATCAAACTAAGGACCCAGATGAAGAAAAGTGGAAAGACATGAGCAACCCGCCCAAGAAGCAAGATGCCAGAGGACTGGTAAAGCCACAGACCATGTGGCAATATATAGATTGATAGAAATGGGTTAATTTAAATGTAAGAGCTAGTTAGTAATAAGCCTGAGCTATTAGCCGGACATTCTGTAATTAATATTTTAAATTTGATTTTAATTTAATACAAGCTTTTGTATGTTTATTTGGAACCAGGTGGTCAGGAAAGAAAAACTCTGCCTCTGTTTATAATTACCATTCTTTCATATA
>LZPO01118233.1:0-16310 GCA_001675575.1 Neotoma lepida | reverse complement strand
GTGTAGGTGGAGGTGGGGGTGAGACAGGGATTTGAAAGCTGCAGAGTAGCAGTCACTCCTTGCATATATATCTGGACACTTCTCTTTTGGGTCATTTTGTGGTGTAAAACAGTAGCTAGGACTGCTTTTGTTCTTTCTTCCTTTGGATTTTCCTTCAGCATCTCTGACAACTGGAGCAAGTCTGTGTTCATTTAAGTCCTTGATAAAGAACATAGAATTCTAAAGGACATGTGTACAACAGACAACAGAGGCAATGTGAAGTGAAATAGGTCCATCTTTGTGGACTCATGAATTCTAGCACATTCTTGTTCTTTTCTACTTTATATCTAACTTCTATAACTGTCTGTTCTGGGCATTAAAGTCCCAGGATCAAATGCAAATTATTGTCCTTGTAAAGCCTGTTTAACTAGCTCTAGTCAAATACCAGTAAAGCAAAAAAAATCCTGTCATCTATATGGATAAAATAACAGGCATTCATTCTCTCTGTATTTTAGATTTTTGAATTCAACTGCTCACTACAACCTATTTGTAACCCCCAAATCACCACTTATGACACTTTTGTAGTCATTTACATACATTCACAGAGTTAGAAAAATTTGAATCATCATTCATATGTTTCAACAAGACCCAACTCTGCCTTCTGGTTTCAGTTGTAATATTGTAAAGAAGTGGACTTTTCATGGACTACTTAGTGTCATATTTTTCACATTTTTGTGTTTTGACTTCCCTATTTCAAATGATCCCCCAAATATAGTGCTGTGGTATTGTTTAATAAATATTCCTTAGTTGAAGAAAATTGTGATATAACTTATGGAGAAATGTGTGTGTAAACCTTGCACAGGCATGCATTACAGTGCTGTTGGGCATGAATTTGAATGTAATGAGTCAACAATACATGTGATATGTGTGTTTAAGTAGAAACAGATATAAAACAAGGAGTTGGTATTGACTGGTGGATAAAAGGGTGACAAGGGCTCACAAGAAACTAACTCTATATTTCCCTAGGAGTACTGAGTCAGTAATTGCTAATTCTGTGATATCTCAGTATAAAGCCACAATGAGCAACAAAAATAGGTTGTATAATATACATCTACAAATATATCATAGCATAAGTATCTCACAGTAGTTTTATTTCTCTGATTAAACCTTAACTGACAAACCTAAAAATATTTAGCTACAATAACAGTGAAGCCCAGTTAAAGTTTATGTGTTAATGATAATGATATTTAGCTATGAACAGCACTTCATCACCTAGAATTTGAACTAGTCACCAAATGGTTACCTTCACACAATAAACACATCTTCTTGGTGATTAGCTGTCATCTATGACTAAGACATGGAATAGTCTGTGTTCCAAATCCCTGCTCATTTTCCAGCATTCACAACCACAGCAGGCCAACTATTGTCACTAGTTCTAACTCTGTGTTATCACAAAAATTACTGGGAGCTGCAAAAGCAAAAACAAGAAAGCAAGGCCGAATGTAATACCACTTTCTTCTCCTAGGCGCTCAGACACAAACTCTATTTTTTTTGTTTTTGTTTTTTATTAAAAAGATTTCCACTCCTTTTACATACCAACCTCAGATCCCCCCACCCCGGCCAACTCCCCTTCTCAACCCACCCCCCATTCCCACCTCCTCCAACACAAGGTTTCCCTTGGAGAGTCTCCGGAGCCTGGTACACTCAGCCAAGGCAGGACTAGACCCTGCGCCAAGACTGCGCCAAGCAGAAACAAACTCTTTAGGCAAGAAATGGATGCCATCCTAACACATCCCAGAGTCCAGCTGCTTCTGGATGTATCACTGTTTTAGTTCCTTGCTGTCAATAGGCAGAACATGCTTAGCTTTACTATCTCTGAGCATCTTTAGACCCACTTGGCTCTGTTCCTTCCAGAGCTGTTTCTTCTGCTTAGGATGCCACCTTGCACATCTTCCTACATCCAAATCCTAGTTTACACACAAGGTCCACCTAAAATCTTTGCATGAAAATAAATTGTTTTCTAGACTGTATGACTTGAAATATTTTGGGATTGGTGCTCAGAGACAAACATATTTCTGAGGTTCTATATGGCTACTGAGTTCTTGTCTTTTAGGCACAGAATCATCTCCCTAAGCTCCAGCAGAAAGTATCTATATTATTCCTAAAGTGTTTTACCCAGTCATCTTACTGAGTCTGTTGATAAGCATTTTAAGCTACTTAAACACGTTTTGTTAGTGTTTTAGATATATGTGATATGTTATGAATAATTTGAGCTAGGACAATCTATTTAATTCACAAAACAGAATTTACATCTCAGCAGCACGCTTTTTCACTTTAGAGCACACTCCCCACTTTCATCAAACACATACCTGCAGAGACTCGGGGACAGTCAGGCAGCATGGACTCCACTGATGTGTCTAATGGTTCTGAGCTGGAGACCCAGTTGCAACAGTTCTGCAATGTAACAGATACAATGTTGATTACATAGAACTGAAAGGAAAACTACATTTTTAGGCTGAAGAGATAAATTTGTCCTATAAAATAAAATAAAATAAATCCATGGACTTTAAATTATTTTCTTACATAAACAGTCACTAATTATTAAATATTAATGGCTATGAAAAATTTACCTTTTCTAATTCAGCAAATAATCTGTGTTGATGCTAAGACACATAACCTGTAAAGTATAATCTAATATATTTCTAAGAAAAGTTAGATGTGAAGGAAAAAAGCCTCAAAATTGGCCCCTACTGCCTTTTAATTTTTACTCTGACCCATATCAATGAAGAGTATATCAAAATTACACACAAATACAGCCTGGAGAACTGTAGCCATGTCTGAGGACACGAAACTTTAATATTAATGCTCAGTCTCTCAGATAATGATGATTTGCAAGTCAGACAAATGAAATAACATTCTATCTTTTATAAACTTAAATATATAGATCTAAATTCTGGTTTAAAAGATGTGATTATATGGTTTTTAAAATATTCACAACACAGATATACACACAAAGAATTTCCACAGACAGATTCTATTTTAAAAGAACTCCTCCCATCAATCACGTTGAAGAAATGGGTGACTGCTATCCTGGTAAACAGTATGTATTGTGCATTTTAGATGCTTGCTGCCTTGGCTGTGCACCATGGAATCCGTTCTCACTGAGGACGGGTCCTTGACTGGTAGATCAAGTGTCTTATTGTATTTCCTTAATTCATTCTGTCTGGAAGAAGATGTCAGCTGTGTTGCAGTGAGGAGAAAATTTCAAAGGCTCCAGTCCCCACCAATAAAGGCCGAGGAATGGCTTTTGAATAGATTTGTCAAGGCAACCCTACTGTTCTGGGACCAGAGAGAGCAGGGATAACATAAAGGAAGGGTTTGCTGTATGAGATTACAGACTGAAGCTCACAAAGCATGGCAGATTTTTGTAAGAAACAGTGGATCAATGAAACTATTGAACTGTGATGGAAAAAAAACCATGAAAACAAACACATCTAGTAATGTTCTTAAATGCTTTCACTCTTTTTATATTTAAAACAGATAAAATATTAGTATTTTTCATGTATGACAAAAGCTCAATGGTTTGAAATGGATATATGTTCTATAATGTGCATTTCTAATCTTAATTAGCAGCTGAATGTAAAATTACCCAATGTAAGAGAAGTAGAAATTACAAAAGAAATAGGGTTTTTAGAAGACANTTTGTACATTTGAAATAAGAAAAATTAATATTACCGTTGATAGAATACCACATCAGAGAATTCTAGATAATGCAGAAGATTAGCACACAATTAGCCAGCTTTTATATACAATATGACACTCGCTTGTAAGAAATAAGTATTCTCTAAAGTAGTGTCAAGATATGTAAATGGATGATTTGTTTTATCATTCATCACAGCCCCTAATAAATTCAAAAATCATGACTTCTATAGGTACTAAAAATAGGCTCCCAATGATACAGGGAGATAGCTTCAATGAAGAATGACTTTTTCTCCCCTTTTCTTAAACAATTCAGTCTTTTCAATGACAGCAATTAGCACTACCAACAGACAGGCAGCGATTAGGTATATATTTTAATTATTATTCATCCTACTAATGCCTCCAAATCTGATGAAAGTTGGCTATTACCCAGGTGATATGCCAGTCTTAATACTGATCACCTGCATCTCACACACACAGAACTGTGCCTTACACAATTTTCTAGTATTAATAAAAATGATGGCACATTATAATCTGTAGATAGTCATTTTTCTAACTCACTTTGACTTTTAAAAGCTGAACCAAATGAACTTTTTGTCCATTTTAAAAGAAAACAGATCCCCTTTGCTCAAATACTGAAAGAAAAATACAGGCTACCATTTATGATTCTGAAGTTTCAGCTCCACTCAGCACATGCTGAAAGCTTTCATCTCTCCTGAAAATCAGGAACAGGTGAAGTGGCCTAAGGTTAAAGGTGAAGATGTCAAATGTTTTGTGCAACAACAAGCACCTACATAGGATTGGAAAGAATGGAAACCAAGCTGGAAGTGTGTGTGTGTGTGTGTGTGTGTGTGTGTGTGTGTGTTTGTGTTTCTGCATGTGGCATTTTAGTTCCACTAGGAAAAGTATAGAGAAAGCAGGCAAAACAAGTTAAAAATGTTTGTTATATAAAAAGTAAAATAAAATGACACAAGGTTNGAAATATGTAAACAAAGACGTACAGAGATTATAATTGAATGTCACCTGCTCTAACCCCATCTTCTCACATGGACCTCCCTGAGATGTGTTTCTATGGTTTAAAAACCAAATTTCTTTCCAAATTGTTTTAATGATTATCTCTGCCTCTACTTAATTTCTTAATTGGCCTCTATTCCTGTTCTTCACAGAGGATGAGTTATCCTGGGTGGCCACAAACTAGGAAAACTACCTGAATTTCAGATATAGTAATGTTATTAGCCTCCAAGATCTTATTCTCTGATGCATAGAGTAGTCAAGAAGGTGAGTTAGAGCAGAGGCAGCAACAGTGCTACACTAGAGACCCATGCAGCAAGAAAGTGAGATAGAGCAGAGACAGCAACAGTGCTACACTAGAGACCCATGCAGTAAGAAAGTGAGATAGAGCAGAGGCAGCAACAGTGCTACACTAGAGACCCATGCAGCAAGAAAGTGAGTTAGAGCAGAGGCAGTAACAGTGCTACACTAGAGACCCATGCAGCAAGAAAGTGAGATAGAGCAGAGGCAGCAACAGTGCTACACTAGAGACCCATGCAGAAAGAAAGTGAGTTAGAGCAGAGGCAGCAACAGTGCTATGGTAGAGACTCCTGCAGCACCCTAAGTTAATACAGGAGTCCTTGACTAGAGGCAAGATATTGGAATGGATCACTTAACTAGCATTTCTGTATCCACAGGAAAAATGAAGGCAATATAGTGAATTTTTACTAAAGTTAAGTGTTTCAATGTAATAGGTTTCTTACGCTGAGATTAAGATTTTGCAGATTTTTGTGGTTATAAATTTTCCTCTGTAAAATCCATAGCTTGGGGACTAGTCACAGGAACAGGAAGTGTCTAATGGCTACAGTGCTGAGTGACATGCTTTGACTTGTGCCAAGGGTGGACATTTGAGTAGATATGGAATTAAGATTGGTTTTTATCTTATTTAGTTTTTAATTTCAGTTCTTGTGTGTGTGCATGCACGTGCATGTGTGTGCCCACATGTGGTTCTCTCTTTCTACCATGGAGTCTGCTGATTGAAGTCAGTTTGTCAGGTTTATGCAGCAAGTGCTTTTATCCACTGAGTAATCTTGTCATGAAATGGATTTTTCAGTTAAAAAAATTAATATGTGTGTGTATGTGTGTGTGTGTGTGTGTGTGTGTGTGTGTGTGTATGTATGTATGCCATGTGTGTGCAGGTTTTCACAGATGCCAGAAGAAGGCATCAGATATACTGGATGGAGCTGGAACTCTAGCTGGTTGTGAGCTGCTTTTAATGGCTGAGCCATCTCTCTATCCCAATACAAAGATGCAGGTGAAGAGGGTACACATAGGCGGACTTGGGTATGTGTGTGTGTAACCATGATCAAAATATATTGTGTGAAATTCTCAAATAATTAATGAGATGTTATTAAAAAGACTGTGAAATTTGGTATGTTATATCTGAAAAGAAAACAAGATAAGAGCTAACTCTGTGCAAGATATTAGAGCAGCTTGCTTTACTGTTTCAGTCTAGGTTTTTACTAGTGTTTATTACACTTGCATGCATTGTAAATAATTATGGCCTTAAAGGCTAATCTTTAATAGGGAGTTTTTGTGCCTTAAACATGATTGTGTATCACTGACCAGGTTATGTTTCTAGGGCCTTGTGGTGTGGTTTGAAATGAAATAGCCCCCCAAAGGGGGTGGCATTATTCAGAGGTATGGCCTTGCTGGAGTAGGAAAGTGTGTCACTGTAGGGTTGGACTTTGAGGTCTCCTATGCTCAAGCTACTCCTAGTGTCACAGACCACTTCCTATTGATATAGGACTCTCATCTTCTCCAGCACCATGTCTACCTGTACAACATGCTCCCTGCCATGATGATAATGACTAGACCTCTGAAACTGTAAGATCCACCGCAAGCAAATGTTTTTCTTCATAAGAGTTGCCATGGTCATGGTGTCTCCTCACAGCAACAGAAACCCTAAGACAGGCCTACACTCATAGAGTCGAAGGGTATCAGGGAGGGTGCATGATCATTATGTAGAAGTGTATTTCTGGCTTGGCTACAGACTTTCAGGTTAGGGGCATGTCACACACTCAGCATCAGCAGTACTAAGACCTCACATGAGAAGTGTGCCTTTAAAGGCTCCCTTCAGGCACTTTTGACCTTCCTCATGGCTTAGCGTCCATACTTGGTCTTTTATCTGAGAAAAGTTTCAGTTCAAGGGATTGCTAAAGTAGTCTTCTTTGGTCCTTCTTTAAGAGAAAATAGTATTTTAAAATTACATAATATACAAATATAATTTTTAATCTGTTGTTTGCTAAATTGATAGGTTTGAAATATGTAAAAGCTTCATAGTAAAAATGCATAATATAAATAACTTTATCACATTAATTTGTTGCTTATGAAATAAACAAAACCATGAATTTATCAGTCTTTACTATAATAGGAATGACTAAGCAATTGCCAGCACTGTTTTACTTCCAAATTTAAGCCAGTATTTGGTAAAATAATGAAGTTAATCAACAGGATAAAAACACAGAGGCACCCTCTTTTATAGCTAGAAGTCTTTATTAGGAGGAAGGATATTTTCCAAATATTTTAACCTTTTTGTGTGTAGGGTTATGTAAGAATGTGTGTGTGTGTGTATGTGTGTGTGTATGAGTGTGTGTGTATGTGTATGTATGTGTGTGTATGTGTGTGTGTATGTGTGTGTGTATGTGTGTGTATGTGTGTGTGTATGTGTATGTATGTGTGTGTATGTGTATATGTGTGTATGTGTGTGTGTATGTGTGTGTGTATGTGTGTGTATGCGTATGTATGTGTGTGTGTATGTGTATGTGTGTATGTATGTGTATGTGTATGTATGTGTATGTGTGTGTGTATATGTGTGTGTATGTGTGTATGTGTATGTATGTGTGTGTGTATGTGTATATGAGTGTATGTGTGTGTGTATGTATGTGTGTGTGTATGTGTATGTGTGTGTGTGTGTGTGTGTGGGTGTGGGAGTGTGTCCATGCACATGCGTAAGTGTGTGTGTGAGCATTTGTCACTTAGATTGACTTTCATAAAGAACTTCTAATGGAAAAAGGATGCACAGGAGTAAGTACTATAGCTGAGAGATTACTGATGTATATGATCATTACTGATATATTACCAGGAGGCTAATGTCAAATTCTTATAATATCAGCAAGGTAAATATAAATAGGAATTTTCAGCTGGACGTCTGTAATAGGATCAATGGACTGAATAACAAACTGAAGATTTTGAGAAAGACATGGGTCATGTTCGGTAGATCCTTGTTAGTTTTCAGACTCAGCAGGACATGCAGTAAGCAGCTTCCCTACTGGAGGCAGGGCCATAGCCAGCTTAAGCATCTCTAATAATCTCCATTCAGTTTTTTANTGCTTCTACCCCAACTGGCAGTGCTGAGCCAATCAATTTCATTGTGGAATATCCTGATCACGTTTCCAGAAGGAAAGGACAAGACTGAATTTCATGAAACTCCTTTCTGGTAATTAGGTAGCTGCAATATTAAACAGCCAGAAAAATTAGATACTATGGAATATGAATCATAATATCAAGCCCTTTTTCAGCTAAAATTCTAATGCATACTGTATACATACATAATATTCTATTCAGTCGTGGGTGGAAAGGATACTTTCAAAAAGTTTTGTTCTTCTAAAAGCTTTCTTTTATTATTTCTTTTATTAACTGTATCTAGACTTTTTATTCTATCTCAATATTCTGTCTCTAGAGAATGTAGGGAGAGAGGCAATATAAGTTGGTGGGGACTCCAGATGCAAAGGCTCGTGTCTGTTCATCTCAGCACTGAACAAAACCATGCCTCACCTCTCTCATCCATTCTCGGATGGTCTTGCCAGCTTCTTGATGCCACACATTGTGAACAGAGTCTGTCAATGCCACAGCAGTCACCTTACTTTTTACATCTGCTTCTCGTTGAATCATCTGTTTCAAAAAAGAAAAAAAAACATAGACTAATTTTTCTTCCTGATATAGCCTGCTTAGTCATAGACAATACTATATTAAAAATGAAAAAAAGACATGCATCTTTGGCTCAAAGTTACTCTTTTCTGTTTGAATACATATCCTATTCTTGTCCATGGATATGAAAAGGCCAACATTTTCTTTCAAAAAGCTAATACCACTTAAGTCTTGGAATGACACAGCTCTATTATTTTCCATGTGGCTTGACAATTCAAGGATTAAAGGGATCACAGGGGAATCCCTGAGGGTTTCTTTTATAAATTTCTTCCATCACTTCCCATTTCAGTACTTCAGGGAAGTCAGCACCGGGGGCTCACTGTCAGCTCCTCAGGACTGTCTTCTCCTCATTTTCAGCTGGTAGCACTGGTGAAGAAAGGTGCCTTGCTTTAGTTCCCCAATTTAACTGGCCTGCTCTTTACCATGGCCCTGCAATTCCATGGTAATTTTGATGCTCCCTCAAAAACTATTCTCTTTCAGTCTATTGATACTATTTTGCTTTCTGATATGTTTTATTATGTTGGCAAACTATTACATTTTAACTTCTCCCTACGAAATGTTATATTTATGAAATTTACTATCTTCTGGAAAAAAGGAATTTGCCTGACTTGAGACACTGACTACTTCATCAGTGGCCAGCCAGATAAGAAAATGGAAAAGTAAAAAATGTATATCAAATGCTATTTCAATCTGAGGATACTGGACAGCCTGATGTGGCATATTAAAATGTAAGAAAACATAACAAAAATGAAAGCCCGTGTTCTGTCGCAATGCTGTACTTTCCACTTATGACCCCACACTGAAGGAAAAGGGAAGTTTCTGCTTCTCCACCATTTGCTGTTAATTCTCATGAATTGTCCATCAAAAACATAATAGTGTACTTTAACAAAAGGGAGAACTGTGAATGGTAAAGAAAGCTCATGCAGAGAACACTGTAAGCCACAAGTCCAGACAGATGATGCCCTCCCATATTCTGAACTAATCATCTCAAAATCAATCCCCCTCAGATTAAACTCTGCATTTTCATACCTATTAATGAAAACTACCGAAAAGCACTTTTACCTCAGCAGCACTTTTGCACCTATAACTTTTTGTATTTTGGTGTGCCTATATTTTCTATAACAACAAGATACAAAAATAATATTGATATGCAATACCATACATAGTCTTACAGAAAAACACCTCCTGCATTAGCAGTGTCTTAAAGGCTTAAATCATATAACAATCCACTNAAATACTTCATTATGAGTTACTAACAAGTATGCTACCTCCTTTAAATTATTTTTTCACTAGATCACTATTGGCACTAGAATATAAAACAATGCATCAACGTCAAATAATAAAAAAAATCACACAATAGTGAATCCATCTGGCTAAAGATTAAATTTTATGCCCTTACTCTCATTTCCTAAACATGAAAACAGAGAGAGAGCTAAAGCAATTGATAAAGTTACAATTTAAAAACATTCTTTTCTGGTATTCTCAAAATTTTTGACCTGGGTTTTATTGTGGTTGTTGCTACCATATGCAGATTTACTTAAGGTATTATCTGAAGACACTTAATCTTGATAGCCATTTGTAAAATGAAATAAAATTAAGCAATGAACAGGCTAAGGACTTAGTGCAAATGCTAAATGTCTGTGGATTAAAATTCCACAAACTGGAATGATGCAGAGTTGTTAGATGAATGAACAGAGAAAATCCATCAGGCGGACACTTTACACACTTGACATGCTCATGTACAACTTTTCTTTTCATCCTATTATAGTCCAAAATGATACAGCCATTCAGTTCTATAAAACTTTGCTTTGCAGTTTAAAAATCAATTTGATATTCACATTTAGAAATGTAGAATGGCCGAATTCCTGAAGATCTTAAAGAGAAATTCACATATGAACCCCATGTCAAAGAATCTCAAATATTGATTCTTTAGATGGTATAGAATCAGTGAAAAATATTAATTTTCAGTCTGTTTACTTCTGTCTCAACATGGCTGCAACCCAATTCAGCAGTGGTGGGACTCCATGTGGCTGCCACTTTTGTCCAAAGGCAGCACTTCTGCACTGCTGGCCTGGTTTCAGCCTCCCTCCCCACTTCACTCCTCAATGTTGACTGAGCACTGGGAAAACACTGAAGTAGAGTGGAGATTACTCCGTAGGAGACTAGACCAGAGATGTTTAAGAAACAGATCTTAGAAAGAATATAGTAAAACAAAGAATGGGTGGAGCACAGCTGGACAGGAAAATAAATTATAGATTATCATTTATAACATAGTAATGTATTGGGAAGTCCAGAAATCTGAAAAGGAAACAGACATATCATTGAAGTTTTACATGCCCATCTGAGATGGAAATACTGGTATTTAATTAAAATACATACGTGTGAACAAAAGCAGCTACCTAGCGTGGTGGTAGTACAAGATGGAAATCCAGAAGGAGCAAGAGCCCACCACCCACCAGTAGCTAAAAAAGCCAAAAAACTACAGCCATGTGGATTAAAGATCTGACCACAAGCAGCTCCACCTGTGTGTAGCTTGGATGGCTTGTAGCTTAGGCCACGTGTAGACCCACAGGCTTGTAGCTTTGGCCACGTGCAGCCAAAACTGCTTGTAGATCTGGCCGCCTGCAGCTGCTACCACTTGTAGCTCCCGCCAAGCCGGAGGGCCTGTAACCCCTGGCTGGGCCTGTAACCCTAGGCCGGGCCTGTAACCCCCGGCCTTTAAGGCCACAAACGGCTTTTAATGAGTTCTAGCCACGTGGGCGCCAAATGTAAGAAGAATTTCTAACCAGTCTTATTAATAAACACACGGACCAAGAAATAAGGGTGAAAATCTGACAGAGATCAGAGGAATTAGGAGCAAGCCACCACTAGCCTCACCTCACCAACGCTGCCTCTACTTCCAAGGAGCGAAGCGGAGGGAAGAGAGAGACTTCCGGTCTAACCTGGCTTTTTATGCCTGTTCATCTGCTAACTAATTTCCTATCCTCACCAAGCTACATCACTTCCTGTCTTGTCTGCATGGACCTTCAGAACTCTAAGGTTGATGTTGGGATTAAAGGCGTGTGCCACCACCTCCTACTGCTAGTTCCCCATGTGACCTTGGAGTCACAGAGAACCAAATGGATTAAGGGCGTGTGCTAACTTGCATGACTATTGTTTACTACTAGTGGCTGGCAGCCCCATTTTTCCTCTGACCCTCAGATAAATTTTATTAGGAAACACAGATAAATTATCACCACACACTGTAATTTTATGTTCATATGGGTACTTTTCTGGGGAGCGATCCTTAGCTTTCATGAGATTCTCATTGGGACTGTTAGTTTCTAAAAATGGCAAGGCCCTGCAATCTCAGTCTCTACATATTCTTGAATGAACTATGGGGTACTTACTAAGCGATTCCCTAGAACAATCACACTTACGATCCATTTAACATCTATAACCAGCCTTTCAGAAAGAAACAATGCTATCTTATTTCAGGTTGTATCAACTTTACTCAACAGAAGTGATAAAGATTTTGATAGTCCAAATAGTTAACATCTTCAAGTTCCATGGCTTAGTAGGTTATGCACTGCCATGTCCTTACACAGCTCCAGAGGGTAACCTAACAGGGTAGTAAGGAAGCAAAGAAATGACAGATATATGTACAGTGAAAAGCTGAGTCATGAAGGCAGGCTTAGCTAATCTTGGCAGGAGTAGTCTCTGTAGCAAAGTAGTCTCCAAGCATAAATATCTGGGGAGAGAAAGCCACGGTGGCCATTTTCTGCACACACTATCAACATTTTCACTCAGACTAGAGGAAGGCTTTGCTGCCCCTCTATGGTTCATGCAGAGGGTGGGCTTTGCTGATCCCTAATGGGTCTGAGGAACATGTCAACAACACACATCCATTCAGGAGTTCACACACTCTACTTCTACTCCTTACAATGAATGGCAAACTTACAATTGATATTTTTATGTGCATAATATTTATATATGAAAACTAGTTAATAAATTTTAAAGCATATAATATATTCATTAGTATGGATTGTTAAATTATTTCCCATTTTATTCATAAATACTACTTAAGTTTATGTTCATGCTACTTTCCATAAAATGATAAGGAAACAGCCTGAGATCTGTTAAGAAAATGGTCACAGGACTCACAGGTATTAAGTTAAGACAACTGTGGCCTGACTGAAGATGTGTGTTGTTGCACATGTATATATACATACACACACACATATATATGTATATGCATAGATATCACAATGGATACTTTTTAGCAAATTATGATGTTACTGTCACAGATAAATACTTGATTAATTCTCCAATAGCATTTGGAGTTTAAAAAATAATTAAAAAATGACTCAAGTCCAAATCAGTAAGGAATGTTGAAAAACCAACAAGAACAAATAAAAATATGCCAAGATAAGAACCAGTTCCAACAAATAAACTCAAAATCAAGAGCATTTAAAAGTTTATCTACAGTTCTGAACTAAATAATATATAGATTAGATTAAAAGGAAATTATTTTTATAAATTAAATTGATGTTAGTGTATAAGGTATTTTATCCTATCACTTGATTTCCCTCTTCTTAATTCTACCCAGGGATCTAGTCATATTTCTTTCAATTTAGGTTCAATGTAAATTAATCTGCTTTCACATTCACTATTTTGCATGTTCCTAGTCTAACAAAAATTTAATCAACTCAATACTAAGTACTTTGAACATGTCAAAAACATATGCCATCTGTATTTGGGTGCAAATTATTCACATTTTTGATGGGGCTGAAATGAAATGGGGAACCCATTTCTTCTTGCTTTTTCTTCCAAGGTAAGACTTGAAGTCTTAAGCAACCATGGTCAGATTGATGGGCTTAGAAGATCATGAGGCAAGATGAAGAACCTGACCCTAGGTCAGTAGCCATCACCCTTGCTTCCCTTCCACAGAAGGTCTGGCCTTTCTGCAGGGCTATTGTCCTTTTCCAGCAATCATATGGGCCTTTTCTGACACCTAATTGACTTCACCATGTTTCCCCCAAAGCCCTTATTGATATATCTGACACTCTTTTCATAGATTTCATTGCCAAATCTAGATGCTTCACACTATTCTAAAGGTTCAGTCTCCCTTCAGTTTGGTTAAATTTAGACTTTCCCCCAGATTTAATTATTCTGGAACTTTACAATGAGTTTTTTTTCAGAAAAGAATCTGAAACACTGTGCCATGGCCATTGCGTTGATGGGAATCATTGAAGCTGGTTTATTCAGAAGCCTGGACCCAGGAACATTTCATGGAGAGGGGAGAGGCCTTCCCAGAGAAACTACTGGCAGTTCAGAGTTGCTGGGGAAGGGGGTGCCATTTTCTTCAGTAGTGTAGCCACTGATAAGGTGCCCATGCTCCATTAAATAATCTCCTTCCCATACTGGTGCACGTGACTTTAATGAAACTTAATGTGTCACACACATAGAAGCCATGAAAGTAGGAAGGGACTTGGGAAGAACAGTTTCAGCAGAAGAGGAAGAGAAATTAGAGAAGGAACTGGGAATAAAAACTACTTAAATTCATGATATACATGTATGAAACTGTCAAAGAATCAAAGAAATGGAAAAAAATTAATGTAATTTAAACTAAATTAAGGCAAAGACACATCTTAATTTAATTTGAAGCAGGAAGAAGTTGAAGTCTTAAGGATGTCCTGTTGCAAAGTCTTTAGCATATCTTTCATTCTGGGTCTCAGATTTGGGGAATTAAATAACCCCCAAAGAGTACTCCCACCCTAAAGAGGGGGTTCTGAACTGGGATGGCTTCACTCTAACATAAAAGAAGTCATGATTTTACTTCCTGTATTTCTTGCCTTCAGGATATTTACTTGTCCTCATGTTTGAAAGTCCAGGAGACCTCCTGCAAGAGGCCACTATGGGTTGGGTGTAGGGGTGTGTGCATGCATGTGCAGGGGCATATCTATATTTTCATAGAGAATGTTTTAAACATGAGGGAAAAATGTCAAAAGTCTTCTGTCAGAAAATGCATACCTTATTTTTATATTATGCCACATGTTACACATATGTACTGAGGGTTATAGCATGTGAATGTCTTGTACAGGAAACAGTATTCTGAAAGGAAATCAAATAATACATGTTCCTTCAGATTAGGGTCTGACATGACTGCAGTTTATAAACCCAACGGTCATGACTACTGTATGAGCATGGATACATCACTGCTCTGGTTAGTAGCACAGCTGAGCTTCATGGTGTTGTGGTGATATTTTATCTGTGTTCNCCAATAAAATTTATCTGAGGATCGGAGGAAAAACAGGGCTGCCAGCCACTAGTAGTAAAACAATAGTCATGCAAGTTAGCACATGCCCTTAATCCGTTTGGTTCTCTGTGACTCCAAGGTCACATTGGGAACTAGGGGAAGGGGGTGGTGGCACACGCCTTTAATCCCAACGTCAGCCATAGAGTTCTAGAGGTCCATACAGACAAGACAGGAAGTGATGTAGCTTGGTGAGGACAGGATATGGGTTAGCAGAATGGACAGGCATAAAAAGCCGGGTTAGACCGGAAGTCCCTCTCTTTTCTTCGCTTCGCTCCTTGGAAGTAGTGGCAGCNTTGGTGAGGTGAGGCTAGTGGTGGCTTGCTCCTAATTCCTCTGATCNCTGTCAGATTTTCACCCNTATTTCTTGTNCTGTGTGTTTATTAATAAGACTGGTTAGAAGTTCGTCTTACATGGTGTCTTTTAAAGAAATGTGTGTATATAAATAGATTAGCTCCCTCTAGAGATCCACTGGTTAAGAATTCAGATTAAACAGTTTCCAAAGTGCGAAGAGTAGTAAAAGCTAGTACCATTCATCCTTTCACTGTAACTCTATGCATATTTCTTCTTGAATATAGCTGGTATATGGTTGCATAAGCATCAATATTTCACACAATCCTCTCCTATCACTTACACTCTTCCTGGATAGTCTCTATCAAACAGCATTACACCCAGGTGCCAATCAGCTAGCATTGGATTTGGCAATCTTTTCTGTTATGTCAGTGACAGAGACAACTTCTTTTTCTTCCTTCTTTTGGTTAAGCCTAACCCAGTAACATATAATACAAATAACTAACATTCACATTTTTACTCTGTCCTCCAGGGTGCTGGCTCTTCTGGTGATGATAATGAGATACACAAAGTTCAGTAGATGAAATGTGAGGGCAGAACTGTCCAGCAGGAAATTCAGACCAGAATCACACTTAGCTCTCACAGTTCACACTTCAAATACGTATTTCCTATTTTTACAAAATAAAAGCTACAACATAAGAAGTGTTCATAATTTAAATTTAAGGACTTTAGAGTCAGATTCCCTGGGATCAGATACTTGCTTCAGCCAATTCCAGGAAAGATACCTTAAATACATTATTTTGACTTTTTTTCTGTGCTTCAATTTTACCATGAGAATATCAATGGAGATGATACATGTACTTCAATTATAGGATCATTTTGACTATTAAATGAGGGAAAAGCAGCAGCAGACAGGATATACAGCACACAATGGGTAACCCGTGCAAATGTACAGCACAAACTGTTCCATGTCTGTATTCCATTCTTTATAATTGCTCAGTCCAGAAATGCATTTAATGACAAACATTACTTTTCAAGATGTCTTTCCATAAGGAAAAAGCTCTAC
>LZPO01118231.1:0-23541 GCA_001675575.1 Neotoma lepida | reverse complement strand
TGAACATAGTTGAGCATGTGTCCCTGTGGTATGATTGAGCATTCCTTGGGTATATGCCCAAGAGTGGTATAGCTGGGTCTTGAGGAAGATTGATTCCCAGTTTTCTAAGAAACTGCTATACTGATTTCCAAAGTGGCTGTACAAGATTGTACTCCTACCAAAAGTGGAGGAGTGTTTCCCTTGTTTCACATCTTCTCCAACACAAGCTGTCCTCAGTGTTTTTGATCTTAGCCATTCTGATAGGTGTAAGATGGTATCTCAGAGTTGTTTTGATTTGCATTTCCCTGATGACTAAGGATGTTGAGCAACTCCTCAAATGTCTCTAGGCCATCTGAGATTCTTCCTTTGAGAATTCTCTGTTTAGCTCTGCGGCCCATTTTCTAATTGGATTGTTAGATATTTTGATGTCTAGTTTTTTGAGTTCTTTATATATTTTGAAGATCAGCCCTTTGTCTGATGTGGGGTTGGTGAAGATCTTTTCCCATTCTGTAGGCTGTCATTTTGTCTTACTGACGGTGTATAAGAAAATAAATTCTTTTCTATTTGAAAAGTAAAGATCTGATTCAATTTTGTAAAACCTGGTGTGTTTTCTTTCAAGATTTCTCCTTGAAATTTATTACTTGAAACTTGTTCTAAAAAAAATTTAAGTAAAATGCTAATTTTGAATAATACATTTGATTTATAATACTGTAATACAGATTGACAAATCTGATAAAATGGATTACTGAATCTTTCTGTTCTTCACTGTTGTTCTTTTTAAAAAAAGATTTATTATGCATATAGTGCTCTGCCTTCATGTACACCTGCATGACAGAAGAGGACACCAGATCTTATTATAGATGTTTGTGAGCTACCCATGTGGTTGCTGGGAATTGAACTCAGGACCTCTGGAAGTCCTCTTAACCACTGAGTCATCTCTCCGGTCCCATTATTGTTCTTCTTGATGAGATTCTCACTATGTAGCTTAGTCCATCCTCAATCTTGCTACATAGCTTAGATTGGCTTCATTTTTAATTGATATCCCCACCCTTGCCTGAGACTGTAGTGTTCTCCTGGCCAGAATTCACCAAGGTAGACATTAAAGCATCACGGTTAGTAGCAGCGCTTCTTACCATTTCAAAAGCATTTCTCCTTTCTGCTACCAAACGAAATCAGAATAATCAAATTGTTCCTAATAGGCTACAAAGGGTTTGTTAGTGATCATGCTAACCATCCCAGGAGAATAAAGCTCTCAAAGTTAGCCTTCTCCCTGGAATTGCTAAGACAGAACATGAAAATGTGAAGGCAAGCAAGTAGGCTCCAGTGCCATTTACTAACAATTTACTTAAACTTCTTAGTATTTAGCTTATTGACCTGTAGATTTAAAACAGCCAGGCAGCATCTGAAACATTTTTTTTCTTCTCAAAACACTCTGAAGATCAAGTGTTCTGATGTGAAATCAAGACATCTGCAATTTCAAAGCTCCTCAGATGATCTTTTATTGTAAAATTAGGAAACACTTTTCCAACAGTCAAAACTATGTATTACATGTTTTTGCAAGTAAAGTTTTACTTATACAAGGACATGTTTACTTTGTTCATTTTATTTCATATTTTTGGCATTGTTGCAGATGGATTCTAGGGTCCCACATATGCTGGGCAAGCACTTTACTACTGCATTATATCCTTAGAACTTACTCTTTTCTGTATTACTGTTTAATTACTGATTTTGTGTTGCAGTGAAACATTAAGAATCTGTGAAAAGACCACATTGCTCACAAAGTCAGAAGTATTTGCCATCTCATCATTTCAGAAAATATTAATAATCCCTCTCACAGAGGGAAGAATAGAGCAACTAAGGTCATATACAAGTAGATTAGATCCTGTTTCTGCCTATTACTCACTATATAATATTGTAAGTCACATCAAGTCTCTGAGGAAAGTAGTTATGAGGATTATGTAAGATAGTGTACTTAAACTTATTTGAGCATTTTAGATGTATAATAAACACTCAGGAAATGTTTGCTTCTTTTCTTGGAGTAGTGGCTCTCTACTCTCTCTCCTATATATAAAAGTCCAGAAAATATAACAAATCGATAAAAGGTAGATTTCTTCCTGCAGCACACTATAAAAGGATTATAAAAGGTTTAGACTAAGTGAATAAGAATATTTTGGTTGTTGGAGATGGAGATCACAGTTGTTATAAGGGCCATAGATAAAAGTTCTTTTTTGAGTCTGAGATAATTCCCTATTGTAGTTCTTCAATAAAATTCTGAGCAAGTAATATACATCTGTGTCACGAATATTTATTGAATTATTACCATCATCAAGTACTGCAAAGGGTGCTCAAAATATGATGATGAACAATGCATGATCATTACCTGTAAGAGTTTTAATCCATAATAGGACAACTTATCAGTTGCTGTGATTTGGTTGTGGTTTCTTCTCAAAACAAAAAGAACAACAAAAGCATATGTTGAAAACTTGAGTCTCAGTGTAGTACTGGTAAGAGGTGATAGAACATTTGAATGGTGGTAATAAAATATGATGTTAATGATACTAGGAGCCATATATTATAAGAGGTCGTAAGCCATTCTAAAATATTAATGGTTTAAGTGCAATGAGAGCTCTTTGAAAAGTTTCAAGCATAATAATGATATACAATTTGTATTTGTGAGAAATTAGATTGATTTTATAAGGAAACTAAAAAAGGCAGAATACGATTGAAGGCAAATACTCTAGACAAGATTAATTTTTGAAAAGGCATTCAGATTTATTTATAGTTACTGAAACCATATGAACTGAATAGAATTCATTTGATAACATTAATTTTCATTCTTTTGTTTCTCAATTATTTAAAAAAAAGGTGGAAATGTGGTGTGCAGGTACCTCTCTTCCTACCCTACTTCTATTCCCTAAGGACTCCTCCCAACAGTGCAGAACTATCTTTCCTCCTTCCTGAGGACTCTCTCAGCCCCCCATTCTAGCTCATCCCCATTCCTTTGTGTCAATGATCAATACCTAGAAACACTTTGTAAGGTGAACCCCGGTGGCCATACCTGGCAGGGACTCAGGTAGGTGATTCATACTATTTTTCTTTTACTCCATTACAGTTTCACCATTCTTAGCCTTAGCCATGTAACAACCTATTTGTAGACGTCCTTTCTGCCACCACAACTCCATTCCCTGGAGACTCAGTCACATGGTACAAACCCAGCTCCCATCCCAGCCCTTTCATCCCTGTTTTTCCAGATTATTCTTTGTCTTACTTCAATTTACTTGAAGGAGATTCTCATTTCACCATACCTTCAAATTCCTGGGTATCTTGCCTCTTGGTTTGGACAGGTCCTCTTAGATCTAACATCTTTCCTGAAACCCCTCTTAAACTTTTCTCCTAGCTCACCTTTTTTTCTATCTATCACCCACCAACCTGTGGAAGCACTCTCTACCAGGCAACCCACAGCCACTATACTTCCCTAAGAGATATAAGAAGGCAAAAAAAACTATGGAACCCAACAAAGGCAAGAACAGATATCAACACCATAGAACAACCTCAATCACCATAACACCAGATGCTAGACACTTATGCAACAACACAAACATTAACAGACAAGACAGAATGTATCCACAGAACCCAAGTAACCCTACTACACGAAACACTGAGAAATGCAATATAGTTGAAGAACAAGATAAGAGCTTTAAAATTGCCATTGTGAACACATTCAAGGGCCTTAAAGAATATACAAATAAATAACTTAATGGAGTCTGTGAAAACACAAACGGTGGAATTAAATAATGAAAAGAGTTTAGACATAAAAGTAGAAATAGTTTGGTCTACAAAGTGAGTTCCAGGACAGGCAGGACTCTGTTACATGGAGCAACCTGTCTCGAAAAACAAACAAAAATAAATGTAGAAATAGATCCACCAAAGAAAGTTCAAACTGAAATTAAACTGGGAATGAACACAAAAATCTCAGAAGTAAGCCTCAGCAACAGAGTACAAGACATGATCAAGAGACTCTCAGGCACTGAAGATACCGTAGAAGAAATGCCTACCTCAGTCAAAGAAAAATTGAATCTAAAAACATCCAGGTACAAAATGTTAAGGAGATCTGGGTCACTATGAAAAAAAACCAAATCTATGAATAATAGAAATAGAGGAGGAAGAAGAAACCCAAGTCAAAGACACAGAAAATATTAAAAAATAACAAAATAAATTTTTCCCAATCATGAGGAGGAGGAGTCTATCAAAGTACAAGAAATACACAGAACAGCAAATAGTGATTCATAGAAAACAGTTTGCTTGCTCTTGTTACTGTTATAAACTACCTCATGTAATTTGGACATGATTTTGGCTGCTTCACTGTTTTTATTTTTATAAGAGTATGTTGCTGTGAAGCTCAATAGCTCTGCCTGTTTCTGTTCTTCATTATTTCTAATATGCTCTCCAGGCAATGAGGAGTAATGAGAAGATTGAATCATTTTGCCTTGAGGTACATTTTATATAAAAGAGTTGTTTCAATAATCCAGGAATGATGATGAACATCCAGTCTAACATACTGGCAATACAGATGGAGACACAGTGAGGTTTCCATAAATATTAATAAATAGATTGCTATATTTTCTCAATTTCTCTTTAGCTCTTTTTCTTCCATAATTCCTTTAGGAGTCTATCTTAGAATAGCCATTTAGCATTCATTAAGATTTAAGTGTTTGGAATGACTATACTGAGAAGCATGGTTTAGTACATGCAGAGCAATTTGCAATACTATTTATGGTGCCATAAGCAAAAATAAAGATAATAAACATTAATTACATCTTATATGTCAAGACATTAAGTACATTACTCATTTAATTTTGTTTTGAAGTAGTAAAAATTATGAAGTGCAATTATTGAGATTGAGTTCTTGAAGGTAACAAATATAGAAAGCAAAAGTACAACAGCTAGAAGGTAAATTGTGCTTTTCAAAAAGGCTGTATTCTAGCCCATTGAAGTACTGCAACATCAAGGGTTACCATGAGGGATACCAGCACAGTAATTACTAGCTTTCCTTTACGCATTTTCTCACAAAACTCAAATTTAGACTCACTACATTAAAAAGAAAAATTAAAGCTGAATAATATACACTTTCTGACCTTAGAGATTTTATAGTCATGTGCAAAAGTTATGCTTACAAAAAACTCAAGAGAAATGAAGCAGGTTATAAATGAAAAAAAACAAGCCAGAATCTGACTTAAAAAGTGTCTCACTTCAAAATGCTACAGCAGAAGTAAAACGAAAGTGTCCTGAAATTCAAAGCAGTGAATGAACATTTGGTTTCCAGAAAACCCTGAGGGAATTCAGTCACTAAACCCTTACTGATTACCTGGGTCAGACATTAGGCTAGGTGTGCTAAACAAATGATGGGTAAATATACCCATGTATATTGGAGAGAGGTAAGTCTGAAGAAACTGATTTTGATAGTTTGTGAGTGCAGAGTAGCTAGTAAATGGTATTCCTAAGTTGAGATGACTATGGAGGAGTCTAGCTGCGCTTTGAGTCAAATATGACTTATAATACACCAAAGCCAATGAAATTGCCTAGGTTATAGGTGAGGGGACAATTAAAAATGAGTAAAAAACATAGAATTTAAGATTATATGACAATTAGCATATGGCACATAGACAATTAGCACAGAAATACACTAGTGGAGAACGAAGACAACTTGCAGGTTCCTTTTGATGATAGTGAAACGTAGATGGTTTGGGTATTTCAATGAGATGTGAGAATTTATTAGATTTACTTCCCTATATACTGTATAGTATTTGAATTTAAGGATAATCTTATATAACATAGCAGATTCTGTATTACTAATGTTTATGGTAGAAAAATGAATTGATGTCTCTATTTTTGAAGAATTTTGTTCTAATGAGGGATTAAAGAAACTAACAAAAAAAGCAATTTCTGTGGAAAAGCCAGATATGGTTTCAAAAAATATATAAACATAAATTTTCCAGTAGAAGAGGAGAAAAAGGAAGAGTCAAGGAAAGAAACAGTGGTCAGAAGGCCAGAAGTTTACTGTTTATGAATTTGGAAGAGAGTTAATATTTCAGTTATCATGTCTTCTAGCTGTTGTCAGAAACCTTACATGACACTTGTCTCAAGCAAAATACCTTTAAAATTACCTAATAGAAAACCTTTTAAAATTAGTTTTATAGAGATCAGAGTAGAAGAGTAGACAAACAAAATTAAATTAGGCAGGAGATTAAGGGTTGAGACTATGGTATCCTAATGAAGACTGGAGTTTAGAATTAGATCATGTCCTGTGGGGGCATTTAAGGAACAAGCCAGGTTCCCTAATTGAAACTACTATGTATAGAGGCTGATAGACAGCAGACCAGATGCTACAATCGAGATGTTCAAACAATTTTTATTATACTAGGCAGTGATTGGCCCAAGTCATCTGGGGATGTAGCTTAGAGTTAGTGGTTTTCTTATAAAGAAGTCTGAATAGTCTCATACAAGCCTTAGAATAGCCATTTAAAAAATAAGTTTGCTTCAGGCTAACCATAGCACCTATTCTTCTGATAAATTATATTGTGTTATGATTTGACATTCTGTGTAGACTGGAATTACATATTTATTCTGATCTCTGAAGGTCAGCAAAACATAGGTTCCATAAATACAATCTGAAGTTAAATAGTTGGGGCTGGCTGAGCTGCAAGTCATTTGAGACAGAGAAGCATAAGACATTAAATACTGTCTGATGAAGGGGATTTGCGTTTGGAAATATCAGTAGAAAAAGAGGGTTTGATGACTGAATGCTGTGAAAATGAACAAAATGTTACAACTATTAATATTGAAAGTGCGGTCTTCACCGGGCCATTGCACTGAAATTGTCATGATAATGGTTGGTGACACCTTTCAATTATTATATGATTAAGGACACTGTTGCCACACTCAGTACCAAATAGTAAAAAATACTTTTAAACCATATGGAAAATAGTCACAATATTTCATTTTGAGATGCAACTGAAATATATTTTGATTCCTTATTGATTCCCTTAAATGAAAATTCTAAAGATATATATGTAGTCTACAAGTCAGCCATAGAGAGTAAAATTAGTGAAATGGAGAACCACATTTCCTTCAGATGCAACTACCTGTTCTCAAGTCTCCTAATAGCTAGGAACTCCACTTAAATTTTCAAATCCATTATGTTGTGGAATTATCATAAAAACCATGGGAAAAGTACTTATCCAACCCATTTTATCAATAATGAATCTGGTGGCTAAAGAATAAAATCATGATTTCCTGGGAACAGCCACCCATCTCTGCCCCAGTAGCTGGCTAGAAGGAAAACTCCTGCGGGCTGGCCCCACCTCCAAAACCCCCCGTCAGACCCTGCAACATACAAAACCCACACCCTATTCCAATACCCATCCCCCTGGGATCCCAGTGGCTCCCTGAGACACGGAATCTGCCAGCTCTCATTGGGCCAAGAGAGGGTTCATGAGACAAAGAATCTGTCAGCTCTGACTGGACCAAGACCCCTGATGAGACCAAAAATGGCTCCATGAGCCACAGAATCAGCCAGCTTGGATTGGACAAAGAGCAGCTCCCTGAGACACATAACCTGCCAGATCCAATTAGACCAAGAGCTAAGATTGGATCCAGAGTGATCCCTGAGACACAGACAAAGCAAGCACAGACTGGACCAATAACAACTCGCTCAAACACAGGCACCTCTTGCACCTATTGGAGGAAGTGATGGGTAGACACCAGTGCAAAAATACATACAACAGCATAAAGAGCCATATGACATCACCAGAACCTAGGCCTTCTACAATGGAAAGACCTGAACATCACAATGTAGAAGAAGTAGAAGTAAGCATCATTAAAGAAAACCTCATGAAGATGCTAGAGGCCTTTAAAGAAGAAATGAAAAAAAAAATCCCTTAAAGAAGAAATGAAAAATTCCCTTAAAGAAATTGAAGAAAAGACAAACAAAGGAAGTCAGATTCACCCATGAAAACACAGGCAATAGATAAGGACACAGCAGTAAATAACAAAGAAGGGAAATACATACTATCACCAAAAGATAACAGGAATTAATTGAAAGAAATCAATAAAGAAATTGAGGAAAAGACAAAAAAATTGGAAGAAATCAATAAATCCCTTAAAGAAAGCCAAGAAAACCATGAAAAAGCAATTAATCATGTGAAGGAAACAGTTCAAGTCCTGAAAAATGAAAGGGAAACAATGAAGACACAAACAGAGGGAATGCTGGAAACAGAAAATCTGAGTAAAAGAACAGGAACTGCAGATATAAGCATAACCAACAAAATACAAGAGAAGGAAGAGAGAATCTCTGGTGCAGAGGATACAATAGAGGAAATAGATTTGTCAGTCAAAGAAAACAACAAAGCCAAAAAAGTCATAACACAAAATGTCCAGGAAATCTGGGACATCATGAAAATGATGTCCTTAGGCCAAACCTAAGAATAATAGAGATAGAAGAAGGAGAAGAATATCAACTCAAAGGCTCAGAAAATATTTTCAACAAAATCATAGAAGAAAACTTTCCCAACTTAAAGAAGGAAATACCTATGAAGATACAAGAAGCTTAAATAACACCAAATAGAGTAGATGCCCCAAAAAAGTTCCACCAGCACATAATAATTAAACCAGTAAAGATATAGAATAAAGAAAGAATATTAAGTGCAGCAAAGGAAAAAGGCCAAGTGACTTATAAAGGCAGACCCATCAGAATAACATCCAACTTCTCAATGGAGATTTTAAAGCCAGAAGATCCTGGACAGTTGTAATGTAGACACTAAGAGACCATGGATGCCAACCTAGAATAATATACCCAGCAAAACTCTCAATCAACATAGACGGAGTGAAGAAGACATTCCAAGCAAAACCAGATTTAAACAAAACCTATGCACAAATCCAGTTCCACAGAAAGCATTAGAAGGAAAAGTCCACCCTAAGGAAGTCAGATTCACCCATGAAAACACAGGCAATAGATAAGGACACAGCAGTAAATCCCAAAGAAGGGAAATACACACTATCACCAAAAGATAACAGGAATTAAAAACCAATGGTCATTAATATCCCTTAATGTCAATGGACTCAATTCACCTATAAAAACACACAGTCTAACAGAATGAATACGAAAACAGCATTCATCCTTCTGCTGTATACAAGAAACATACCTCAACTTCAAAAANAGACACTACCTCAGAGTAAAAGGCTGGGAAAAGACTTTCCAATCAAATGGACTTAAGATAAAGCTGGTGTAGCTATCGTAATATCTAACAAAATAGACTTCAAACTAAAATCAATCAAAAGAGATCTGGAAGGACATTACATACTCATCACAGGAAAGATCCACCAAGATGAAGTTTCAATTCTGCACATCTATGCCCCAAATACAAGGGCACCCACATACTTAAAAGAAACATTACTAAAGCTTAAATCACACATCAAAACCCACATATTAATAGTGGGAGACTTCAACACCTCAATCTCACCACTGGACAGATCTGCCAGACTGAAACTTAACAGAGAAATAAGGGACCTAACAGATGTTATGACTCAAATGGACTTAATAGATATCTACAGAACATTCCACCCTAACACAAAAGAATACACCTTTTTCTTAGCACCGCATAAAACCTTCTCTGAAATCAATCACATACTCGGTCACAAAGCAAATCTAAACAGATACAAAAAAAATTAGAATAACTCCCTGTATTCTATCAGACCACCATAGCTTAAAGTTAGATTACAACAATAAAAAAAATTACAGAAAGCCTACAATTTCATGGAAACTGAATAATGCTCAACTGAACTACCAATGGGTGAAGGATGAAATAAAGACTTCCTAGAATTCAATGAAAATGAATGTATTATATACCCAAACTTACAGGACACTACAAAAATAGTGCTAGAGGAAAATTCATAGCACTAAATGCCCACATAAAGGAGTTGGAGAAATCTCACACTAGTGACTTAACAGCACACCTAAAAGCTCTAGAACAAAAAGAAGCAAACTCACCCAAGAGGAAGAGACGAGAGGAAATAATCAAATTGAGAGCTGAAATCAATAAAATAGAAACAAAGAGAATACAAAGAATCAATGAAACAAAGAGTTGGTTCTTCAAGAAAATCAACAAGATAGTCAAACCCTTATCCAAATTAACCAAAAGACAGAGAGAGAGGATCCAAATTAACAAAATCAGAAATGAAAAAGGAGACATAACAACAGATAATGAGGAAATCCAGAGAATCATCAGGTCATACTTCAAGAAACTTACTCCACAAAACTGGAAAATCTAAAAGAAATGGAAAATTTTCTGGATAGGTACCACATACCAAAGTTAAATCAAGACCAGATAAACAATTTAAATAGACCAATCACCCCTAAGGAAACAGAAACAGTCATTGAAAGTCTCCCAACCAAACAAGGACCAGGACCAGATGGTTTCAATGCAGAATTCTATAAGATTTTCAAAGAAGAGCTAATATCAATACTCTTCAAATTGTTCCACACAACAGAAACAGAAGGGATGTTACCAAACTCCTTCTATGAGGCTACAGCTACTCTGATTCCCAACCACACAAATTTGCAACATAAAAGAGAATTGCAGAACAATATCTCTCATGAACACGTTGATACAAAAATACTCAATACAATATTGGCAAACCAAATCCAAGAAGACATCAAAAAAATTATCCACCATGATCAAGTAGGCTTTATCCCAGGGATGCAAGGATGGTTCAACAAACTAAAAGAAAAAAACCACATGATCATCTCATTAAATGCTGAAAAGGCCTTTGACAAAATCTAACACCCCTTCAGGATAAAAGTCTTGAAGAGATCAGAAAGGAATACAAGGAACATACCTAAACATAATAAAGGCAATTTACAGCAAGCCAACAGCCAACATCAAATTAAATGGAGAGAAACTCAAAGCAAGTCCAATATAATTAGGAACTAAACAAGGCTGTCTGCTCTCCCCATATTTATTCAATATAGTACTTGAAGTTCTAGCTAGAGCAATAAGACAACAAAAGGAGATCAAGAGGGTACAAATTGGAAAGGAAGAATTCAAACTTTCACTATTTGCAGATGATATGATAGTATACATAAGTGACCCCAAAAATTCTACCAGGGAACTCCTACAGCTAATAAACACCTTCAGTAATATGGCAGGATACAAGATTAACTCAAAAAAATCAGTAGCCCTCCTAAACACAAATGATAAATGGGCTGAGATAGAAATCAGAGAAACATCACCCTTCACAGTAGCCACAAACAACATAAAATACCTTGGGGTAACTATAACTGAGCAAGTGAAAGACATGTATGACAAGAACTTTAAGTTTCTGAAGAAAGAAATTGAAGAAGATATCAGAAAATGGAAAGATCTCCCATGCTCATGGATAGGTAGGACTAACATAGTAAAAATGGCAATCTTACTAAAAGCCATCTACAGATTCAATGCAATCCCCATAAAAATCCCAACACAATTCTTCACAGACCTGGAAAGAACAATACTCAACTTCATTTGGAAAATATTCACCAGGATAGCTAAAAGAATCCTACAGAATAAAGCCACCTCTGGAGGCATCACTATCCCTGAACTCAAGCTCCACTATAGAGCTATAGTAATAAAAACAGCTTGGTATTGGTATAAAAACTAACATGTGGCCCAATGGAATCGAATCGAAGACCCTGACATTAACCCACACACCTATGAACACCTAATTTTTGATAAAGCAGCCAAAGCTGGACAATGGAAAAAAGAAAGCATCTTCAACAAATGGTGCTGGCATAACTGAAAATCAACTTGTAGAAGATTGTATGTAGATCCATATCTATCACCATGCACAAAACTCAAGTCCAAGTAGATGGAAGACCTCAACATAAATCCAGCTACACTGAACCTGATAGAAGAGAAAGTAGGAAGTACTCTTGAACACATTGGCACAGGAGACCACTTCCTAAATATAACACCAGTAGCAAAAACACTGAGAGCATCAATTAATAAATGGGACCTCCTGAAACAGAGAAGCTTCTGTAAGGCAAAGGTCACAGTAATTAAGACAAAATGAGAGCCTACAGCATGGGAAAAGATCTTCAGCAAGCCCACATCTGACAGAGGGCTGGTCTCCAAAATATATGAAGAACTCAAGAAACTAGATATCAAAAAAATAAACATTCCGATTTTAAAAAAATGGACTATAGAGTTAAGTAGAGAATTCTCAAAGGAAGAATCTCAAATGGCCAAAAGACATCTAAAGAATTGCTCAACATCCTTAGTCATCAGGGAAATGCAAATAAAAACAACCCTGAGATACCATCTTACACCTGTCACAATGGCTAAGATCAAAAACACTGAGGACAGCTTATGTTGAACAGGATGTGGAGCAAGGGGAACACTCCTCCACTTTTGATGGGAGTACAATCTTGTACAGCCACTATGGAAATCAATATGGCGGTTTCTCAGAAAATTGGGAATCAATCTTCCTCAAGACCCACTCTTGGGCATATACCCAAGGAATACTCAATCATACCACTAGGACACATGCTCAACTATATTCATAGTAGCATTATTTGTAATAGCCAGAACCTGGAAACAACCTAGATGCCCCTCAACTGAAGAATGGATTAAGAAAATGTGGTACATATACACAATGGAGTACTAAGCAGAGAAAAACAATGACCATATGATATTTGCAGGCAAATGGATGGAACTAGAAAATATCATCCTGAGTGAGGTAACCCAGACCCAAAAGGTCAAACATGGTATGTACTAACTCATAAGTGAATACTAGATGTAAAGCAAAGGATAACCAGACCACAACCTACAACTTCAGAGAAGCTAGCTAACAAGAAAGACCCAACGTGGAACACATGGATTGTCCCGGGAAGGGGAAATAGATGAGATCTCCAGGAGTAAACTGGGAATGAGTCATAGGAAATGGAGAGTAGGGGATAGAGGATGAGAACATAAAGGAATGGGATGGTTGAGCCAGAGGCAAGAGTGGGAAAGCAGTGAAAGAGATACTATGACAGAGAGAGACACCATGGGGATAGAGAGAAACTGGGTGCTAGGGAATTTTCCAGGAATCTCCAGGGATGATCCCAACTTGGACTACTAGAAATAGTGGAGAGGGTGCCCGAACTGAACTGGCTTGCCCCAGAGATCAGATCGGTGAATACCCTAACTGTCATCACAAAGCTTTTTCCAGTGAGTGATGGAAGCAGATGCAGAGATCCACAGCCAGGCACCAGGCAGAGCTCCTCCAGGAGTCCAGTCAGGGAGAGAGAAGGAAAAAAAAGAATAATCATTTTTTCATGCTCATGTGGTGGCTAAAACAAATGTAAATCTTGATCCTTTTTATATACTCTGCTTACTTAAAATTTTCAGGAATGGTTTGTTTTGAGATACTATTAATGCATTAAAGGAAGGTATAATATAAAATTACGACATATTGCCTTATCATAAAAATGAAAAATAGTTATTGGAATTAAAGAGAAAAGGAGGGAAGGCAAAAAAAATGACTTCTAGTACTTCTCTTTAGATTGCATTGATTGAGGTGTTTAGTATTACTAAAGCACCACATACAAATCTAAATGCAGGTAGGAAAACGTGCTCAAATGCCTACCCGTGTCTGTCACAGAGTTTGACATATCAGTTCTGTTTCATATGTTATATCACTAATATCTTAAGGCAGGAAAATATTATATACTATATGAAGCAAAAATGTTTTTCATTAGCAAATTTTGTTCTAACAATTTGCAAATCTGACTACTATGCCTTCAAATTGTTTTACCACAATATAGTAATAATAATACATACACACATACATACAAATTATTAAAGTCAATTTAAATGAAAATAAATATCGAAGCCTAAGTGTAATGAAACTAAGTATGAGATTAAAATTCATATTACTTCTCTACTACCATTATATTTTTGGATAACATGGATTAAATATTATGAGTGCTATAGAAGTATAAAAACACAAGACATTTAAGAAATTATCTTTTCATCATATTTAGAAGAATTTGTTAATCATTTTATTTTGCTTTTGAAATTTTAAAACTAGCTTTACCTGGTTTCTTGATGAAAAATATAGAGTCATACAACCTTGCATACCCTCGTAGGTTACTAAGATGCATGAATTCTCACTGCATTTTTTTATACCCCCAAATGACTATTATTATTATTATTATTATTAATATAATTTCTGTCTAATTAGTTTGAGATATTCTGAAAAGTCTGTCTGAGAGCTCATAGGTTAGGAGCATAGGATAGGTACCAGGAATATATGTGGGAGTTGCTAAGGCTTTTGGGAATAAAATAGCTTATATGTGAGGCAAAGCCTTTGCAAGGAAGGAGTAAGGTCTTAGGGTATCCGTGCAGTTTCCCTCTTCTCACAAATCCTCTTGTTAGAAGCTCAAACTGATCCATAATCTGATGCTGATCATCAGTCTGGGCTCCAGCAGAACGCCAAGGTAGAATTCATAAGGTGAAGGGTGTTCAATTCTGAGCCATCATCCCAAGAAGGTGAATAGCTTGTCCCAAATCAGGTATGTTGTAGAGATCAACAATATAAGATGTTCCCTACTCACCTTTACCATTTTAATTAGAGCCTTTCTTTGGGCTGTTCAGTGAGAGGGGGCCACAAATCAAACCCCCACCTGCAGCATCAATACCTCCTGCTCTGTGCTTTTGTGTTGGTAGAGAATGCCCTCCATGATATATATTCTTAAACACATCTTTAATAACTTTAACTCATTCATTGTCTATAGAATGTCATAAATCTTATCCCCTACCTCCCTGGTCCACTTTAGCTTGTCAGGTAGAGTAGTAGAAAGCAACTCTTGAGTAGCAGGGCAGTTCATTTGTCTGCTCTGCTAAAATCTCCAGTGCCTTAATTCTTCCCCAAAAGGTCTTTAAAATCTGTAACTCCTTATTGCCCATTCTACAGTCCCTATTCCAGTCCTCTCCCTCATATTAAACAAAAATTGCAGTCTGTGAGGTGGAGAGGGCAGAATTATAAAGGGACAGAATGCTGTATCTCATGGAGGGACCTGCTTGAGGCTCCAACACTGCTGAAGCCAGTATGTAAGGAAACTATTTGAACCTAGAAATGGACCATTCCACACATGATCCCCACAGGATCACAGTAAATGTATAGTCCCGAGCAGGATGGAAGCTTGTGTTTGTGTCTCCACTCATGCACAATATGTCATTATTGAGGAGGCAGAAGTCAAGGCCTCAAGGCCTTAGAAAGACAATAACTCCCACCCCAAAGTATTAGGAATAGATAAAAGGACTGACAAAATAAAAGTGAGAATGAAGGAAAAAAATTAGAAAAGGTATTCAGATTAGACTGGAATGGAAGAAATAAAAATAACTTTACTGAAAGACATTCACCTAGATGAAAAATTTGACTGAATCAAGAAAATAGTTAAAACCCAGGCAGTGGTAGCACACATCTTTATCCTTAGCACTTGGGAGGCAGAGGCAAGCAGATCTCTGAGTTCAAGGCCAACTTGATCTACATAGTGAGTTCCAGGACAGACAGGGCTACACAGAGAAACTCTGTCTTGAAAAACAAAACAAAAAAGAAGAAAGAAAAAGTTTGAAGAACTGAGTGGATTTAGCAAGACTCCTGTGCACAATCTGTTTTGATAGAGCTAGTCACTATGTCCGAAACAGCAAAATATCCTACCATTCTTATAGAGGCCAAGGAGTTAACAAAGTCCCTCACATTGGTGTTTCTGTGTTGTTAGGTTCTCACACAAAGGTTTTAATTTTGTCAGGAAGACAATCCAGTGGTGACAAGGATTTGGTAGAACCAAAATTTGTATGGGAGGGCATATACTAGAGTGCTTTTGTAGTATATGTGGAGAAGTTTACCAAAACAAACAAAGTGTATATAACTCAGTAATTCTATCTCTGAGAATCCAGCTTAAGGAAGTAAGTGTTCATATGTATTACTTACAATAGGATAAAAACTGGAACACCTTCCATATTTCATGATTACATTGTGATGCTTTTTATATTTTTTCTCAAAGAATTTATTCAAAAACAGAAACCTAATATGTTAAAAGGAAAATATTTCAGAACAAAAATAACACTAACCCTAAAACGTGTATGTTTCCACTATATAGTTACTACATGAATACAACTGTAGAACTAAGAAATCCCTTCACTGAAACTACAGAATTAAATTTCAATAATAAAATTTTCTACTTTTTTTCATTTACATTGCTCTAGACTAACCAAGAGCCTCTTCCATGCTAGTTAAGTGCTCTAGCATATATTGATTTGTACAATAAAAATTTACTTCAGAGTTGTGGAAATGGCTCATCTGATGAAAGCATTTGATGTCCAAGTCTGATTACTTGAGTTTGCTCATAAGAACCCACTTGGTGGAAGGAAAGGACTCCCAAAAGTTATCCTCTGAACTCCAGTTAGGTGATATTTACTTGCACACACACACACACACACACACACACACACACACACACACACACACACGTGCATGTGCATGCACACAATAAAGTAATAGTAAAAAATAAAATTTTTTCATTTCTTCCATTTCCTAAATTGTCAATCACCTTGGAGTACTAGAACATTAGAATCCAAGAAGCTTCCCCTCCAACCAAAAAGCACAATGGTAAAACCTGGAAATTTCTGTCATAACTCAAAAACAGTAACACATGTTATTTTTTCCATGATCCATCATTTTAATATTCACTCCTTCAGTGACACTGACAGATACAGTGTGATAGAATCGAAACAGTGAATATGAAGGCAAAGGGACAATTACGCAAGTCATGAAATGCCCTTGCCTCGTCTTGTGGGTGGTACCACATTAGGGTTCATTACGTCTTCCTCTTCCTTGTTTGAAAACAGCCATAAAGACTGGGAGTGGGATGTTACTCATCACCGTGGAGAGGTGGTCGAGAAAAGCATTGATGGATGTTCGGAAGACAACGAGATCTTCAGTGGTCCACCTACTAAAAGTAAAGGGGGAGACATCATCAGGGGAAAGGATGAGGAATCTGTGCAGTGTCAACATACTATGTCTTTTGCTTACTTCTAATCCACCAGTGTCTGCATTATAGAAGCCCTAGAATACACATTGCCTCCCAATCTATGGCCACCCCCACTCCAAACTCTTAGAGAACTGACACAGTCAGAGTAGTGTCATTCACGGTGAACTCCTGCTGAACCATCACTTGCTGGTGCTGGATATTTGAGGCCAGGGATCTGCAGGCTATGTTTGCCTCCACAGCAGTCCTGAATGGCACTGTTACAGAACTGGAGGGAGATATGGTTAAGGTATTATTATTGAAAATCTTTGTGCACTGGGCTTGATTACACCTCTGAGGTTTACTTTAGCATGTCCCCAGCTAACACCCAAGGCAATCCACAGCAATTTCTTCAGTGGTTCTGGTCTTCCACACCCTACAGCCTTCTTAGACATACATGATTCCCTGTTCTGCATCAATATTGAGTCTGGTCAGGACTGACTGCCTACAGTATATCCTTCTGTCCCCTTCCTAGTTGGCCATAAACCTCACCTCACTAAGTTTCCTCCCAAACCACTTTTGGAGTTCTGCCACCCCTATGTTGCCACAACCCCTGCCAATGTACTCCTCCAAAAGGATACAACTCCAGGAGTCGACTTCCAGTTGCTGCTGCAGCATCTCCACTGGGTCCCGGGATAACTGGTGCCTGCTCGCCCTGAGAAGCTCTGGCTGCTTCTTCCGGCACTACTCTTGCCTCTTCAGAGCTCCTTGAGTCGAGGCTGTCTTGGCCAGCCTGGCTACCAGAATCTTGTGCATGACTTTCTTGAGGGGAGTTATCATGGTCATTCTCCGCTTCAGAACTCTGTGAGGTAGCTTGGGCATCAGGGTTTCCAGATGTATGTTGGTCATCCTCTTCTTCACCACCTACTCTGCAATTCTTGTTCCCACTGGGATCCTGCATGGTTAAGCGGGCTATTCCCTCAGAGTGTCCCTTAATACTGCGGCCCGCTCACCAGTTGTTAAGGGAATGAGATACCAGTAATAGCCCCGCCCGTCTAGACTAAGGGCACCTCTGTGACGCTTACAATGCCTGTGCAAACAAGATCTCGTGAAGGAAAGGAGGATATCGCGAGAATAGGAGAGTTTCATGGGAGTTACAAAATCTCCAGAGATTGTACCCAGCAAACTAGAACTCCTTCACTTACCTTTGGTGCAAATGAAGTGATCATAAAATACCATGAGTCTTTCTAGTTTGTAAAATGTTAGATATGGGAATCATGGTATTATAAAATAGAAAGCACCATAGAGGGAAGTTCTGGTTTTGTCTCTTTGGACAGGATAAAGGAAGTCTGTCAAGGTCTTCCTTGAAACCATGCAGCAACAGCACATACTTCAATTGATCTTGTCTTCCTGGATTTCTTCACACCAATAGTAGATTATATTCTTTTTTGTTTGTTGTTTGTTTTTTGAGACAGGTTTTTTTTGTATAACCCTTGCTGTCCTGGAACTCACTCTATAGACCAGGCTGGCCTTGGACTCACAGAGATTGACCTACCTCTGTCTCCTGAGTGCTGGGAGTAAAAGCGTGCACAATCATTCCCAGCTGTACATTATATGCTTATGTATTAATGTGGTCCAATTTTTCCTTGTATCTTAATCAGTGTTCTCTGTTTTAGTTCCTGGGAATGTGTAAAAGTATAACTTATCTGTTCTGTAATAATTATTTACAGTTAAGATGACCATCATACTTTTTATTATATTTTAATTATTCAAAACAAACTTTAAATTTAAATATAATTTGATCATATGCTTCAGCTCCCTCAAGTCCTTCCAGATCTTCTCCCCATCCCTACCATCCAACTTTAATTTCTTTCTCAAAACAAATAAATAGACAAAAACTTCAATATAAAAACAGCAAAAAAACAAACTAAGGAAACTATGTAAAATAACACCCAAAAAGAAGACAAAACAAAACAAAAACAAAAACAAGCAAACAAAAAACCCTACCAAACTGTAATCAAACAAAAGCACACACACACAAAGAAAAACGGTTACATGTTTATTTGTTGGTCACCTACTCCTAAACAGGACGCCTGCCTTGGAGTGGTTGACATACTCAGTGTCTTTCTATTGGAGTAAACTGATTTTTCTCTCTCCCAGCAGGTAAAAATGACATTTCCATTGTTAACCTTTATCCTAGTACCTAGGTTTTCAATCAATCATTTTTTAAAATATAACAAAAGAAAATATACTGAGATAAAACAAAAACCCTTGCATCGAAGTTGGACAAGACAAACCAATAGAATGAAAAGAGCCTAAGAGAAAATACAAGAATCATAAACTCACTTGTTTGCACACTCAGGAGCCCATGAAAGCACTAAAGTGGAAGCCATAATATATATAGAGAGGATCTGGTATAGGCCCTGTACTTGCTGCTTCAGTCTCTATGAGTTCACATGAGCTTTGACCATTTAATATAGAGGGCTTATTTTCTTGTTTACTCCATTGCCTATGGCTCTTACACTTTTTCTGCATCTACTTCCACAGGGTTCCCTGAGCTCTGAGGAGAGGGATTTGATGGAGACATCCTTTTTAAGTGTTCCAAAGTCTCTCACACTCTGTGTGATGTCTGGCTGCGGGTCTCTATAGTTTTTCCCATCTGCTACAGGAGGAAGTTTCTCTGATCCAGTATGTTCATTTTTTATTCACTGCATTTATTTATTTATTTATTTATTTGTTTATTTGTTTGTTTATGTGTGTACAAACACCCATTCATGCTATGCAGCATGAGTGGTAGTCAGAAGACAACTTTCAATAATAGATTATCTCTTTACATCAGGTGGGTTTCAGGAATTGAACTCAGGTTGTAATGCTTGCAGTTAGTTACCTTTACCTGCTGAGCTACCTCACTGGTCTAGGGGATTTTTAAATTGTATTAATTTTTTTTTGCTTGTTTGTTTTGATAAAATGTGGGCAATAAAATGACACATTTCAGTGGTTTTTAGAAGGTTTTGTTTTGCAAAATATATTTATTTGTGTGGGGGAAGGCAACGCATGCCACATTGCATATGGAGTCAGAGGACAACTTCTGGACATATGTAAGCTCCCTCTACCATGTGGATTGTGGAGTTGGAATTCAAATCTCCAGGCTTCTCTGCAAGCACATTTTCTCAGCTGAGCCATCGTGGCAGCCAAACCTTCACATTCTATATCATTTTTTTCATTACTCCATTTGATATATATTCCTATTTTCTGTATAATAGATTGCAGCAAGAGAGGTAGATTTTGGAATTCAGTGGTCTCAGGTTTTGAAATATTTCAAAATTCACATTGGTATGTCATACTGTATATATTAAATATATATTAAATTAAAAATAAACATTGTATAAAACACTTTGTAGTTTGAATATTATAAGATAAAATTTTAGATTAAGACACATTACATTTGACTAACAAAATAACTATGACCATGATTTCATTATTTTCTTGGGAATGATTTATTTTTTCTATAATATTTTGAGGATAAATGTGATATTGTGTCCCCCAATATATTGTGTACCCTAATAAACTTATCTGGGGTCAGCGAACAGAACAGCCACTAGATAGACATAGAGGCCAGAAAATGGTTGCACACACACCTTTAATCCTATCACTCAGGAGGCAGAGATCCATCTGGATCTCTGTGACTTCAAGACCACACTGGGAACAGAGCTAGGCATGATGACACACACCTTTAATCCCAACACTTGAGATCCCATGTCTTTGCTTGGGAAAGACACATGCCTTTAATCCCAGGAAGTGATGGCAGGAAGCAGAAAGTATATAAGGCATGAGGACCAGGAACTAGAGGCTTTTTTAAGCTTTTAGGCTTTTAGCAGCAGTTCAGCTGAGATTCATTCAGATGAGGACTCAGGGACTTCCAGTTTGAGGAAATAGGATCTACTGAGAAGTTGGCGAAGTGAGGTTAGCTGTGTCATGTTCTGCTTCTCTGATCTTTCAGAATTCACCCCAATATCTGGCTCTGGGTTTTTATTAATAAGAACTTTTAAGATTCGTGTTACAGATAAATATATTTTCTTCTTTATACCACACAGAACACTGAACACAGCATTATTCATAATAATGATAATGGCTAACACTTAGTGCTTGTCATGTGTCAGACAATGTTCCATGGCATTTACTTAAATTAACTAATTTAATCCTAATAATTTAATATTCTCTATATCCTAGGAAAACATATTTCAAAACAACTATTTCACAAGTTTACTGTGAAAATTAAAAGAACTGAATTTATTATAATTATTATAATAATAATACTGAATTTATAAAACTGGATTTATTATAATTATTATAATAATAATACTGAATTTATAAAACTGGATTTATTATAATTATTATAATACTTATAGAGTGTTGAAAATAGAAAGAAATATCTGTAGGTTTAAGTGCTTAAGAATATTATCCACATTTTATATATAAGGACACTGAGACTCAGAGAACTGATAGACAACTGAATTCACAACTGCTAAATAATAGGGCAAATATCTGACATAGGCATTGCAGTTAGTTCCTAAAATAAGTCTCATGAGTATTATGAACACAGTTTTCTCTTGGAATAATTTTATTGCCTAGTTAATTTCCATGAAGTACAGAAATAGCTCTAGGCAATTTATGATTCATTTTAGAGTGATGAACTTTCTAAATTATTGAATGTTTTGGCAAGCAGCATTTAATATTGTTGACTACTTTTACTCTTATTTTAGTTATCAAAGAAATATGACAACACAACAAATATAAAGTGAATGCTTAGTACTGCTAAAAATTGTAGAGTAAAACAAGTGATAATTTGTAGTAGAGCCTCTAGTCTTTATGTTGGTTTCCATGTATTCTTCCTCTAACTGTCTATATCCTTGTGCAAATATTTCTATTTAGTTTGTGTTGGAGTTTGACATGTAATATGTTTTTACTCAATAGGCAGTAGCAAATCTGTAGGGATGCCACTCTTGTCGTTACACTGTAAAACCCTCATTAACCAGCTGAATCCTGAGAAAAATATCATGTTTTGAAAATTTGGTATATAAAGTCACAAGGCAAAAAAGCCTGTAGTGGCTTCTGTGGTGATATTTGTGATATCTTATTTGTCCTCCCTAATAAAATTTATCTGAGGGTCAGAGGAAAAAACGGGGCTGCCAACCACTAATAGAAAAACAATAGCCATGCAAGTTAGCACACGCCCTTAATCCATTTGGTTCTCTGTGACTCCAAGGTCACATGGGGAACTAGCAGCTGGGCGGTGGTGGCACACGCCTTTAATCCCAGGGTCAACCTTAGAGTTCTGAAGATCCATGCAGACAAGACAGGAAGTGATGTAGCTTAGTGAGGATAGCAGATGGAAAGGTATAAAAAGCCAGGTTAGACCCCGGAAGGCTCGCTCTTTGCTCCGCTTCGCTCCTAGGAAGTAGAGGCAGCGTTGGTGAGTGGTGGCTTGCTCCTAATTCCTCTGATCTCTGTCAGATTTTCCCCCTTATTTCTTGTTCCGCGTGTTTATTAATAAGACTGGTTAGAAGTTCTTCTTACAGGCTTCTAGTTGAAAAAATTTACAAAGAAACGCTCAGAAATTAATTCTGCAATAATCTAAATTGATTACTTTGTTGAGGCAAATATTCAATATACTTACTATGTACTGACTGTAAATAAAGACTCTGATGTTTTCTCTTAAAAAATAATCTAAATGAGCATAGAAGTGGAATATTCTCAAGTTGTTCCTACTAATAAAAAGGCATCACCAACTATTCTGACTATACTCTATTGAGACACTGAAGAAGAGAATACAGATTAATCACATTAAAATTCCTGATGAACAGAAGGTGTGAGATTATAAATGTATGTTAACTCATATGTCTATGTTAATTTATTATACACAGCAATATGTAGCTAATGTATCTAGTGGTACTGAAAGTACCAGAAGTTGGTCATTTTGTTTTATTCTACTGCAAGGAACATAACTCAGTAAAGTGATTAATCTTCAGAGTCTTGAAAGTTCTTAGAAGTTTTAACCCAATAATTTTATCTCTATAAAATATAATTAAAAAAAATAGTGAACACAATCTCTTGTTTTTGAGAAAGTATCTCACTGTATACCCTTGGCTGTCCTGGAGCTCACTATGTAGAGCATGCTGCCGTCAAACTCACAGAGATATGCCTGCCTCTGCCACCAAAGAGTAGGATTGTAGCCTCCACAAAATTAATCATGAAAAAAACCGCACATGTGAAATACTCTTAACATTAAATTGTGCATATTTTAGATGCATATATAATTAAACAAAATAAAGTTTCACTCTAATAATAATTGCTTAAATTATGCTTATTGTCAATTGAATTTTATGAGGTTATGAAAAATTTGGATTGTGGTTTTGTGGCCCTCAAAATAATCTATAAAATTAACAAGAAGCCACTCTCCTGGGAGACGGAGCCTGCCAGTGCTGATTGGGACCAAGAGGTGAGTATCCCCTTAG
>LZPO01118230.1:10947-21395 GCA_001675575.1 Neotoma lepida | reverse complement strand
TCTTCGGTGCGTGGAGCTCCACAAGAAGGTTGCGAGACAATGATCTGCATGATTTCTCAGATTAAGATCTTGGTTCTCTTTGTTTTTCCTGAGATGAAAGTAGTAAGATACTGTAAAGGCTGATATCGTAGCCAATGTCCATTATAATAGCCACAAGTGACAGAGCTTACTATCATGAACCAGGGGATNTACAGGAGTTAGTTACNAATGAATGGATGAAGAGTTAATTATGGAAGCATGGATGACTCATGCAGCTATTAAAGAAAAAGCTTAACTCAGCATGGATGACAAATTAGAAAAGCCGGGTCACTAGACTCCCCTGTATGACTTACAGGCAGCTCCACTAAAGAGTCTCCTCACCCCAGCAATAAATCATTACTCATACAACCTTGGGGAAGTGCCTTGTGAGTTGAGTTTCATGAGCTCCATGAATCTCCTGAACCTCCCTGTCCTCTCAGGAAGGAAAATTTCAATCTAGATAAGAGAACAATGCAGTATTCCTAAATATCATTTGATATTTATGAAAACTAGAATACAATATGGTCAAAAACTGGNTCTAGGTCTNGAAAGCAGGAGTTCTGGTACCCATTCAGGATCAGACTAAGATGTATTATTTTCAAGCTGCTTGACGCATGNTAAATATTTCTCAGTGTTGCTTTTGTAGAGCTGCTATGTATATACCATGAGATAGAATGCACAGTCGGGGTCATTCTTAGCTTTCGAAGTCAAACCCTTAGTAAAAAAACTTAAACCTTTGAAACAAGCAAAAGAATGACTGAATGTTCTGTGGGGTTTACCATCCTTTCTTCATGTTATCTTGAGAGTCTATAAATTTCAGAAAGCAAATATTGATACAAAACTATCTGTCCACAGAACTGCCATTGAGTTATGCGTGCTAGAGGCTAAGACATTCTCCAGTGGAGAGTGGCAGTTTCACTTCTATCTGTAGATAAATTTCTATGTTCTTTGAAACATCTCTACTTATATCCAAGGATTTTCCTTTGACATGGATGTGCTATTTCACCAATTAATTTCTAATTAATATGTTTCTTTCACATATTTTTACTGTATTTATGTATTGCATGTTTGGCTTACATTTTTATACTGACATATAAAAATCCTATATCAAGAGCAGTGCTCTGTTTGAATTAAAACCCTGTTGATAATGAAACNACTAAATCAGACAAGATATAATGAAATATTTCTCTCTTTGCTGTTCAAAGGTGAGTTTACAGACACAGAGATAATATGTGAACTTGCCTTGAAATGGAATCTAGAGTGTGTGTTAAAATAGAGGAGGCTGAGGAGTTATTGTAACACTGTTGTGCTCAGTACAATGTACCTAACTCCTTAAAATTGATGAAGAATGAAGCTAGAGGTTGCTAACACCATTAATTATTAAATTGTTTAATTGATTATAGGAAGAATCTCTTTCTTCATACAATGCTTGCTAAGTGGATACCCGCTTCATTGTTTCATGAGCAAAAGTATTTTAGGACACATTAAAAAAANCCAAAAAGATATTGATAGCTATCACTTATTGAAAGCACAATTTATAGACAATTTTACTAGTAATGTTGCATTTGTTACTAGAGTCACTCAAAACAACCGTCTAGAAGGTTTTAGTGTCTGTGCTATGTAAATGAGAAAGCCAGAACACCAAGAAACTAAGTACCTTTCCCAGAAGATATTAATTTAGTAAGTGGTGGGGCTGGGATTTAACCCCTTCTTTATCTTGTAGGTGATGAGTGTAGCCTTTATTTCATGTGGTAACTGGACAGCTGGACATCTCATTCTTCTGTCTCACTCTGAATCCTACCTCCATCCAACTATCCTTACCTGAGGTCCCAGGCATTTAAAAGATAAGAAATGAAAATTGGAGTAGAAGCCTGAAAGGGGACGGTCTGAAGTATTACTGAACCATGTAAGTGTTGGTTATGAAAGGAAGAAATAAGAAAAATTCAGGAAGAGTAGACTGTTCAACTGTGCAAAGTATTATGAAGATGCCACCTACTCTAGGAGATAAGAGTTTGTGGAACAGTATTAGGTAGATGGTGTCAAACTTCAGAAAATTTTAACATACTAGCTGCAGAAAGAAGTCTGTGGAAGGCAGAGAGGCTGTGAAAGGATACGGGGGAGAAAGAAACTGGAGACACAAGAAACAGGAGATGCTGATAAAAATGTCTTGAGAGAACTTAGGGAAGTAGAAAAGACCATTCAGAGGACAGACAACACAGAAGCCTTGGAAGTCATCTGTCAACTTAATAATGTTTCTGTGAAGAGCTAAGAGAGCTGCTAGGGTTAGGAGTGCAGTGCAGGAGAACTGATGCCAGTTGATTGTGCTTGCTTGCCAGGCTGAGAGAAAAAAGAGAGGGCTCCAGCCGCCTGTGAGTGGAAGCCTGCACCTTTACCCCTTGGCACCATGTGTTTTCTCTATCAGAAAGTAAGGCCCAAGATACTGTATTAGTTTAAGGTCAATGTTAGATAGGTAAATTGGATGGAGTTAGGAAAGAACAAGGAGAAAGAACAATTCAAACAGAAGGGACCAAGTGGCCATAGAGGATGGAGGTTGTCTGGCTGGACATAAAATGATTGACTTATCTGTGTCCTGAACTGATGGAGACAAAGGAGAACCAAGTAGAGAGGGCTCAACACAATGATAAACATCCCAGCTAAGATTCAGCTCCAGGCCAAGGTGAGAGTACACAGGACACTGTAGGACTGAAAAGTTCCTTCACTGAGTTTTTATTCAAACACAAGCCACTTTTAAGTAGACATTTCTTGGAGCCATTTTTGAAACATGAATATGGAACTTATAAAGATGAGGTCTGTAGATATTTCTTATCATTTGAGATAGTAATATAGATCATGTTTATTTTGCATGACTTTGTTGTGAGCCTAGCCTTTAACGGCTGAGCTATCCCTCCAGCCCTTGCATGACTTTGTAAATCATCTAATTCTTTTGTCTATCTATTTAATATGCTATAATATAAAACACTTTTCAATAATTATTGTAATTAACTTCTTTAGAGTCTTCCTTGAAGTATGGAAAGCTAATGAAGCCACAGTGCTTATCAATGTCTCAAATAGAAGATATTAAGCTATTGGCTCTCCAGACCTGATTGGCTGTCAGGAAAAATGAGCAACTTCTATGTATAAATGATTGCTTTCCCATCTGAACTCTATTCTCATGCTGATAAACACCATATNTCAAGAAAGGGGAAGTGATTTTGATATCCAAATGAACTTAATTTATTACTAGCTTTAACATTTTTGTATTTTCTACATTGTAAATTAGTGTGATCTGACTTATTTATTCAAAAATATGAAAACCTTAAGAAAGAAAAAAATGCTACTGGGTAATCCCAGAAGTCTTACTTTTTCACTCTCAGTGCTCTCAAACACTCAGCATTAGTTGATTCTCCAAGTTAATAGAAATACAGATCCTGCAAATGATGGGTGATGTTGTTCTATATGCTGTGAATATGTGTTGCTCTGATTGTTTGATAGATAAAGCTGTTGGCCAATGGTGAGGCAGAATAAGATTATGTGGGACATTCTAACTAGAGAGACAGGAGAAGAAAGCAGAGCTGAGCAGATGCTGCTAGCTGCCGCCAGAAGAAGCAAGATGTAAAGGTACTGGAAAGCCACAAGCCACATGGCAAAATATAGATTTATAGATATATAAATCATAAGATGTAAGAGCTAGCTAATGAGAAGCCTGAGCCATTAGGCCATACAGTTTGAATATAATATAAGCCTCTGTGTGTTTATTTGGGTCTGAGCAGCTGTGAGCCTGGGCAGGACACAGGAAAATCCAACTAGAAATGGCACCCAATGCTCAAGTTTCCACCTAAAACCTGAGAAAACTTAATAAGAGATTCCAATGGAGCCGAAAACAGGTTTCTGCTTTTTGTCTCATGCGGGCCACGAGATGCTGCAGCATTTGGGCTTGAGCTAACTATGGCAGGTTTGCCGCGGCATATGGGCTTAACCTGCAGCATGGTGGATTCCCACCATAGCTACTGCTTTTTGTACTAGCCACACACCACAGTTTACCAATTTAAAATCTCTCCTGATGAGAGAAGGATTATAGATTCATAATAAGTCAGATTCAGATGGAATAAAACTCTAAACTGTTTACAGTGTGTGTAAAAATGTATGTAGGCTTGGAAGAGAGAGGAAAAGGAGTACAGACAGTTATATAAAGAAATANATAGTTCTTAAAAAATAAAGTCTTTAAAGAGACAGTAAAAATAATATAAAAAATAAGCCATGTAAAGATGGATATTGCACAGAGAATCTGGATTGTGTTGTCTTTGGGATTTTTAACTGGAGAGAGACATTTGATTGTAAAGGCTACTAAGTCAAATATATATATATATATATATATATATATATTAGATATATATATGGTATCTTAACTTCAAAATTTATGTCTAAGGATACGTTGCTTTGGAAAGGAGGTTCTGCTTTTGTTTCCACAGAAGATGAGAACCTGTGGATTGCTTCCAGGATAATATGGTTTGATCAAGGAAGAGCTCCTGAGAGGTCCCAGATGATNCAACATCCAGAACGACTTTACTGCAACTGGCTCAGACAATGCAGCCTCCTAGACTATTCCAGTCAGGACTTGACAATAATTCTTAATTTTCCCAGGATCCCCATAAGATTACCAGTGCCCTCTATCAGCAGGAAGTAGTAGGAGAAGCTTCGCCCAAATTCCCAAAATATTGTTTATAAATGTTTATTTTTGTTTAAAGGGGGTTGATTATAAATGCAATCTCTTTCTAAAGAAGAAAAGGGGATATAGATATGATAGGATGAAAGGGTAGATTATTGAATCTACTTTTGAAGAGCAACAACTTGCTTGAAATGTTTTACATTGCTATAGATTTTAGTTTATTGATACAAATTTAAAAGTTCGCCGGGCAGTGGTGGCGCACGCCTTTAATCCCAGCACTCGGGAGTTCGAGGCCAGCCTGGGCTCCCCGAGTGAGTTCCAGGAAAGGCACAAATCTACACAGAGAAACCCTGTCTCNAAAAACCAAAAAAAAAAAAAAGTTCATTTTGTTACACTGTATATATATTTTTACTCCTGTTTAAGGTATTGTTTGTGCAGCTCATTTAAAATTGCAATGTATAATTAAGAAATGCAGATTATTAGTCTCCAGATAATCAAACTTATAGTCATGTTATTTAAGTTTTCTAGGTATACATAGATGTATTTCAATTAGGTAGATAATCTTCAAATACTTCAAAGACCTACAGAATATGGCATTTAAAATGTTTTAAAAACTTGAACTTTTCTGGACAGTAAGACACATCTGCTCCTGGCAGCACCAATTATTTCAAAGAGGATGATGGGCATTGAAGAAACTCAATATGGAGTTTGTTTTCCTTATGGCAAAAGTTAGCCATTTGGGCAAGAAACTGTTCTTGCCTGGACTGCCTGACAAAAAGTTGTATCAACTGGACATGCAGAACTTATGGGAAAGTGACCACTGAATTTTACAAGACGAGATGGTCCTTCAGGTTCCTGCTTCGTAGAAGAAACTGCCAGGCATTCTACAGTACACAGAGAGAAGTGACTGAGAGACTCTAGTCCTATAGATTGAAGAAGGATGCCCCACAGTTGCAGAAGAACTTTGGGTGACAGTCCAGGCAGCCAGCTGTCTCTGTCATTCTAGATTTTTGAAAGTTGCTTACAATGCTCTTCCTGTTTACCTAGGTAATATTATATCCTTCTGGAGTCTTTGATGTAGTTGAAGCCTAGATAGTTATAATTTTCCTTGGTTATAATAAAAGATAAATTAGATATAAAACTTTAGACTCACAAATATANGATAAATAGAATATTTTACTTAAATTTGCCAAANGTAGACTAGATATTGTAACTATAATTCTTGCTAGATAACTGTTTTGTTTTATGTAATTTTACTATGTTAAAGTTAAAGCTTTCCTTTTAAATGGAAAGAAAAAGGGAAATGATGTGGATGTCTTTCTGTATGCTGTGAATATGTGTTGCTCTGATTGGTTGATAAATAAAATGCTGATTGGCCAGTAGCCAGGTAGGAAGTATAGGCAGAATAAGCAGACAAGGAGAATTCTGGGAAGAGGAAGGCTGAGTCAGGAGACACCAGCCGCTGCAGGAACAATATGCCAGAAGACTGGTAAAGCCACGGAACACATGGCAAACCATAGATTAATAGGAATGGGTTAATTTAAATGTATCAGCTAGTCAGTAATAAGCCTGAGCTAATGGCCAAGCAGTTATAATTAATATAAGCCTCTGAGTAATTATTATTTATAAGCACAATTGGACCATGGGGCATGGAAGGACCCAGACAAAATATTCTCCTACATACAAATTGAATGATATAGTGAAATTCTTATTTACTGAAATCAGTCAACAATATAAGATTCCATTTCTGCCTTAAATTTATTTAAATTCTATGTTAAGGTGAAGCATCTATTTAGGAATCTGGTGAGATGTCTGGGTGCAGAGTCCAAGGGTCACAGGAAATGCTCACAGTGGATCAGGTGGAGCTGACAGTGGCTCTCAGCCAGACAACCTCCAGTCAGAGGCTCAGGTATGTACGCAGGTCTAATGAGGCTCGCCTTGTGTCACATTCAGTATTCTTTCTGTCTTTGTAGTAGGAAATATTATTAGTTTGCTACTATGCCTTGCTCTAAGAGGCAAAGAGGACTTTGGGAATTTGAGATATGATGATACCTTTGATGCACAGGTGAATGTTCTTAGCACTTTGACTGCAGTAAAGTGGCCTAACTCCCCAAATAAACTGTTTTGAAGGATCAATTTCTACTTAATATTAAGCAGATCATCGTGTAGTTTTTATTTCCATGTTTCAAAGAAAAAGAACACATATGAAAGGAATGGAAGGAATAGTAGTGGAATGTAAAATGCTAGGTGATATTTACAGGACTGAGAGGTATTGGCTGATATTACATGGTCTGAGGGCTTTCCAATATTAATTTTATATGAATTTTAAATGAAAGGCATTTTTTTTCAGGTGGAGGTTTCTTTTTCTTTCCCAATTAAACTCTGACATGCATGCATACTGAGACTGGGATTCATCTTGTCACTGAAGTTTTAAACAATGCATTTGAATACTAACTTCATAGTTGTGTTTGTGTAGTGAAACTTAAGCATCATAGACACCAATCTCCAACTCGCCTTTTCAGGCCTTTTTGTTCTCATGGCTGCTGCCTCATAGCTCACCCTGTGGCAGCTGTCAGTTCCTCACCATGATGGGAAATGTCCTGTCACTTGCTGAAAGTTGGGTCATTTGCCTGGGAGGTGGATCTGGAAATGAGCTTTGAGCCCTAAATGTGTATACTCAGCTGCTCCCATTACATCTGAATTCTTTAGACTTCCAGAAACAGATTCTCAGGAAGGAAGCACCCAGGCACTCACCAGTGTCCCCTCCTCTCTCTTAATCCACTCTGCACTCTGGAAGAATCCGATTTTATTCAGCTGGGCTATGCAAACCGATGCATTAATCAGGGGGCAAGGCTCTATTGGAGGTGGCAATGAATTCCTCCTGTTGAAAATACAGACANGTTCTTCAGAATTGTTCAAAGAGCTGCGATTTGGTGCATGTGTATGTGTCAACCAGAGGTTATTTTCCACAGTTATTAATTTAAGCCTCTTCATTTGACACTGTGTCTTCACTGTATCAAAATCCTTTGCTCCCTTTGGGAATGAAACTCCCAAACTCCCAGGGTTTAGGATAGAACTGATCTGGAGCTACTTTCTACCTCAAGACAGCTAGGTAGAATCCAAAGACTCTCACAAGCCAAGACAGAGGCCAAGCCCAGGAATTCTGTTACTCCCGTAACAATTGATAACATCGCTCCACTGGAGCTGTGCCGAGCTCCACTCAACTGCTTCGTTTTGGATATCTGATGCTATCAGCTGTCCTGGGGAAACCCAAACCAGCAATGAACGTTCAAATCTGAGTGGAACAAAGACCGAAGAGGTACGATTAGTGCGCGCTATAAAAACCCAAGTACCTTAATTACTATAAATCCAGGCTTGTGAGTTAGCAAGTATCTGTTGCTGCCATTGCTTAAAACTAATTTCCCTGCTCCCCTTCATAAANAGCAGACTNGCTACAGTGTTTCTGTGATCCACTGAAGTCATTTCTGTGATGAAAGGCGACAGAAAGCAGCAGACAACCTCGGCTTCCCTGGGGAAAAGTGGCCCCAGAGCTAGTAAAAGCATCCAGGGCTCTTTTCATGTGAAAATGAGTCTTTGTTCGGAGAAGGAGGTAAGTAAAGGAAGCCTTCTCCAACCCCAGGAGCAAGGGTGCAACAACCACTGCCCGGATTAGGACAAAATAAGGAAAATGAACCATTTCCTCTTGTGATGTTTTGGGAAAACNTGAATCTACCACTCAAATAATGGCCTAGATCCTAGGCCCCAGAAGGTAGTATCAAACATAACTGTAAGTAGGCTTTGAGATAGGCTATTTTCTAGTAAATTAGACGAAAGTATTCCTTCCAAGTATGATCAGGAGTGTTGTTTCCTACCTATTTTTATTTTGCTTGTTTAAGTGATAGTGGACACTAGCTAGTCTTTGGNTTGTAAATGACTACAGGGAAGGGTGAAGGGCTCCTAGTCTTCCCACATTGTTTAAGTTTTGCGTTACTGATGGTCAAGGTGGAAGAGGAAACTTTGCATGGATGCTGAGATTACAAGTGCATATGTAAGCCTTTTTTGGAGAGCCCTTGTTGGGAAAGGAGCAGCAGTTTCAGTGCCATGGCCCACATGCCACTGACTGCAGTTGAAATTAACCTAGGGAACTATCCTTGTCTTCATAGTCAATTTTTAAGTNTGTTTGGCAGAAAAAGAGGAAGGGCTCTATGTCCATGACTCTAATACTAAAGCAGTTGTTGTCTCTCTGTCACAATCCTGTCCAAGCAGAGTTCTGCAGCTGCTGAATTTGCACCCTAAAGGAACAGTTCAAGGACACTTGTGTGGTGGCNAGTTTTAAGTCAATGACATAGGCTAGAGTCATTTGAGAGATGGGAACCTCACTTGAGAAAATGCCTCCATAAGATCAAGCTATAGGGCATTTTACTAGTTAATGACAGATGTAAGAGGGCCCAGCCCATTGGGGGTGATGCCATCCCTGGACTGGTGGTCCTAAGTTCTATAAGAAAACATTNTGAGGAAACCATGATGAGCAAACCAGCAAGCAGCACCCCTCCATGGCTTTTGCATCAGCTCCTGCCTCCAGGTTCCCACCAGTTCAGTTTCTGCCTTGGCTTCCTTTAGTGGACTGTGATTTATGATATGAAAGCTAAACAAACCTTTCCTCCCCAAGCTGTTTTACGTCATGGTGTTTTACTACAGCAATAATAGAACTATCCAAGACAATTTGTCATTCCAGAAAGTTCTTCTGGTTTTTTTTCCCCCAATGGATTCTGTGCTTCCAGTAACAGCAGCAAGTCACAGATGACTAGACTGCTAGGTGTGCTGTCCGTTCATCTCACCTTCTAGGGTTGACCATATGTAAATGAAACAATGACAAGACAGTGATATAAACATGGAGTGCTTATCCCCTTGGAGCTCTGGCTGGGCGGCACCTGCTTTTATAACACAGCTGTCTGTCTCCTANATCATCCTGTCAGCCTCTCATGTGTATTTGGTAGACATTCCCATAGTTACTACAGGAATGCTTTTGATGATTTCAAATGCTTTCTAAAGACAAACAATTTGTATCTAGATATATTTATGTGGGAGTGAGTGTGCATATTGGAAAGGAGCCTATGAGAAGAGAAAAGAGGTTTTAAGAGAGTGGAGAGGGTAATAGGACAGCTGTGGTAAGACAACGAAAGGGAGGGACTGGGGATGGAAGGAAACAAGCAAGGTAGTCAGGCAGGGAGATGGAGTGTGGGAGATACCAACCAAAACAACGTCTCCATGAAAATGCCGTGAGGAAACCTGGATGCTAATTTTAAAAAGATAAATTTCTTCAAGTAGGACTTGTTGTTGTTACTCAGTCCATAAGGTGACATAGACCTTGTGAGGTCAATACTAATCTCATATTTTTCACAAGTTTTCTACAATTTGAAGCATTTAAGGTACCGGATTATAAGGTTCCTGGGAATTACACCAGTGCTTATATTTCTAAATACATGTTTTCATCAAATAAAAATGTTTTAATATGTCATATATTTGTAAAGGAACTTGCAATCTTCACACTGCTTGATCATGGGGTGTTTTAAAGATCAAAAGTGGGTTCACTATCCAATTACCAGCTGTTGTTTGAATCTCAAGTATTCCCCACAGGCTTTTCATTTGAATGCTTGGTTCCCAGTTTGTGGAATGGGAGCCTGAAAGAGCTAAGGAGCCCTTAGGATGTGGTGTCTAGTTAGCTGAAGTAGTTCACCAAGGGTAGACCTTTGATGGTAAGACT
>LZPO01118229.1:12266-22358 GCA_001675575.1 Neotoma lepida | reverse complement strand
TTCTTTGTAGCTTTCTGCTTACGCTGACTCACAAATTCTCGAGGTTTCCTTCATTTTTAGGATGGAATTACCATCACGTTCCTCAGAGAGCAAAGACAGCCACTATACTTCATAGAGACAAAAGATATCTCCCAGCTCTGTGGACTTAAGGGTCTGTCCTTTGTGGTTTGTATATAGCCTGAGCCAAGGACACCCAGNAACTGCCGTATCNATCACCCACCTGAAATAGCTGCCCGGACATGATGCCATCAGGGAGGCTACCATGGTCTTACAGTGTTTCAGATGCAAGTTTACAAAATGAGCATACTGAGGACTAAGGCTTCCTTGACATTTTTAACCTTTCTGTATAATGCTTCTGTACACAATGGAGAGATTTTCATTTTATAATCAACTGTTCTTATTGTGCTCTTTGTGAAAAAAGAAAACAACAACAAGAAGCTAGGGGAAAAGGAGTGGGATCCAGCATTTATTAACACAAAGAGCTTGGGGTAGGGTGTAGGAACAGTCCTGCCTTGCCTAGACTGCTATTGTCCTGGANGATGGGGTTAGCAATTGAAAACCCCAAGTGGTTGCTATGGAAGAGGAGTGCTTCTCATGCTACAAATATGTACCAGATATATGTGGGCAAAGCAGCTGTCTTCGATTACCCTTGTGTGCCCTGAGAACCTCCATCGCCAGTCCAGGGAAAATGGANAACCTCCTCCCACACAAGGGTTTTAAGTCAGAGAAGTTAGACNTTAAATCCAAGTTCAGTCAGTTACCTGGTGTCTCATGTAGAAAAGAGGGTACAGCACCTATATAGTGCTCAGAGGTCAGAGACCCATGGGAACTGTACACAACAAGTTGATGTAGTTCATGGTTATGTGGGGCTTGTGGCTGTGAAAGTTCCATGTAGGGCTCTATCCAGTGCATATGGTGGAAATGTGGGGTGCTGAGATTCCAGGGCTGGTAACCTGAGGNAACCAAATCAAATGCAGCATGTNCAGTAGGTGTCATGATCACAGTTTAGATGCCCAAGCCTTCTTAAGCTGCCATGGGCAACTGTTGTCTTCTGTGTCAGCACTTGGATGAATGAGATGTCTGGTCTTGGCTTTGAGGTGTCCATGATTGGTTTTATTAAGCCACAACAGGCATGTACACACGTGCGCGTACACACACACACACACACACACACACACACACACACTACACCACAAACCCCAAACACTTGTATTCAGCCCCACCTCACACTGTTTTTCAAAACTCACTTCCAGAGCAGGGATCTTAAACCATCCCCAGGGGAAACCATGGAGATCAGGGGTCAGGGTCCATACTGCACTACTGGAGTTTGTTCCTTTGCACTGGTAACACCACTGTCCACCAACACCCTCTGGTGTGAGGGACAGAGCAGGCTAAGAGACCCTGCCCTCCCTTACTAAACTCTTGGTGTAGCAGTTTCTCTTTTGGCTCCTACAGACTTGGACAGGAGCAGGGAGAGTAATGTGTCTACCTGGTCCTTGATGATGGTCAGGAGCTCTCACTAGAAAGCCTCAGTTTTCTCCTACTGATCTGTGTCTCCTACAACTTTTTATGGTNGTCTTATTTGTAACCTGTGTCTTAAGAGAACCAAAAACGAAGAGAGGCATGAAGAAGGAACGCTGTGAAAATAGTGGCCGCTTCTTGCTGATTATTCATGAGGTTTGAGCCATTGGACTCAGGGTCATTTCCATTTCCTACTATAGGGAGGTGAGGATAAAGGTAGGATTAGATGCTGGGGGTGGGGTAGGGGCAAGGATCTGCAGGGAGACCTCGGAGACCTGGGACAGCACTGAATGCTCCACAGAGGACTCTATCTGCCCTGGGGAGCAAGCTCTTCTTCTTACAAGCTTTGCNGGTGGGCACTGGAGTGCATCCTCTGTGGTGCCATCATTGTGTCTTTCATAGATGGTGTCCTCTGACCTGGACCATGACACTCATTACTGTTCAGGCTCCANCCGTAGTCTGCATCACTCTGTGCATCTGCCATGCCTGCCTGCTGTGGGGCTAAATTTTATGCCTGGGTAGCCTTTCATGTTCCATGTCAGAATTTGCTTTTAATCTTTATACAATCCTAAAACTTTAAACTCATTCAAGAAGCATTTTCATGTGTCTAAAAAAAAGCATTCATGCCCAATTTACATGGGTAAATGTCCATTTTACCAGGTATGACAGACATTGATGGTTGCCCACGTAACAGACATCTTCGTACCTCAAATATTCCCTTGTTGGTCTTTTACTCTAAGTATTAAAGGCGACATTTACTCATCTTCCCAGGGTCTCTCACAGACAATAGGATCTAGCTTTTGCCAATAGGAAAATTTGCAGCGGGTGGTGGTGTTGAGCAAGGTTTGCCTCTTCAGTTAAAAAAGTCACACTTAAGGAGAAAATGCCTTAGTCTTAGAATGAATACGGTTGTGTGAGGACATGTCCTCAGTTATCTTGGGACCATGAAGAGACAGGTCTTAAGAAAACTGGTGGCGAGAGAGGAGTAAAGGACCGAGGAGCCTGGTTGCTTGGTAACACTGTTGAATATTGTGTGGGGACACCTGAACCTAAGATCATCACCTTAGACTGTTTGCTGTTGCCCTGACTGAACGTTACAAACTAGTTAATTATGAAGAAAAGGAACTGTTTGCTACAGTTATGGAGGCTCAAAAGTAGAGGATCTGCATCTTAGAGAGCCTTCTGGATGATGTGGACTTTTAAGAATTGCAAGGTGGTGCTGGGCACTGTGTGCTGAGGCAGATGTTCTTGGTCAGCTCTGTCCTCTTCATGTAAAACCGCAATTCCATTGGATTAGGGCTCTACCGTTATGGCCTCCTTTAACCTTAATTACCGGCCAAAGAGTCCATCCTCCAATGTCATGGTTGGATTAAGCTTCTTCCCTATTAATACCCGCTGTTATGATGACATTTCACCGTGGTGGAGTTTTGGTGAAGACATTCAAACCACAGCAGTGGTTAATGCTGCTCTTGGTTAATTTTTATCAGCTGCTCTACTATATGTAGATGAACAACATCTTCACCGGTACATTTATCCTTCCATCTACCATCAAAAGTGCAGTCCCGAGTGCTGATGGGAAAGGCAAACTGAGCATTCCTTTGGGCTCTTGTGTCATTTTCTTGCAGTGAATTGGGGACTGCCTGGAGGGTTAGCTCAGTTCTTGAAGAGAAGTGGAGTGGGTTCAAACATCCAGGTTGTTGGACCTAAAGTTACTCCTGTGTGCTGGGTGCGGTGGTGGTGGGGAGTGTTACAGGATTATTTTCTTAAGAAGTGACCAGAGAGTACCCCATGCTCATCTAGAAGGTACCCTCAGAGTTTTAAAACACCTATAAAATTCCTTTGGTCTGAATCAGCTGGGTGGCTGGCTGGTTTTGGCTCAGGTTCCAGCCAGGATGAAGTTGCAGTTGGCAGAGTTCGGAATGCACACAGGACCCAGCGGAAGTCTGCAAGGCTTAGCTGAGGTGTGGCCTGACACCATTGGCTAAATTTTGATCTCTGCTTTTTAAATATTTTATGCTATCCCTGACTTCATTCCACGTGGCTCAGAAAAGTTGCCTGCCCTATGTTCATCTGCCTGGTCTCAAGTTACCCTTTGTGGAAATATCCTTGGCCAGGACAGGTACCTGTACTGCACCTGTGCCAAGTGGAGAGCACATCTATCAGAATCACAGCATCAGAACTGAAGACACTGAGGCTAGGTAGGGGTAGATGAACTTCCCAAGGCCACTGTTTACCCAAAGAGTCTGCTTAGAATCAACGCCCAATTTAGTACACCCTATATGGCCCTAATCCAAGGATTGATTTCACGGAGGCCCTCAAATATGTGCAAGCATACTCATGAAAGTAGGGGCTGAAGGCAGGCACACTCAACCAACTCCAATTTTTTTTTCAACCTTCCAAAATCTGGACTGGAGTCTTAGAATAAGGCTTTAAGAGCTTGGAGGTTCTCAGGCAGAGCCAGAAGAGGTCTTCACGTTTNGATGTGTTTATCTGTCTCAGGACCAATTTTTATAAGATGATGGTGGGTCCAGTTTGGTGTATGGAAGAGTAATTAACCTCTTGTGGGTTTGGAAAATCAGACTTGGTGGATGGTGTGTATCTAAAGCTGTGCCAACCTCATGATTAATTCTGGGGTGATTTTCTTTTTCAAGAGCCAGGCCACAGGGGGGCTTACAGAATCTTCTCTCCTGTTTGAGTGGTTTACAGGCTCAAATAATTCAAGACCCACTGTCATTCTCTGTGTTTTGTAGGTCATTCACATGAAAATTTAAGGGCCAATGAAGCAATCTGTTTGTCAGGGAAAGAGTGGGCTCCATACTGTGGACCCTTTCCTTAAAGAGTCCTCAGGAGACAGGCTGAATGCTCAGCCACTATAATAACTTACTCCAGTGTGCTTTGAATACAGATGGCCCCCACCTCCTTGGGCAATGTGTGTCTTTATACCTCTGCACAAGTGTGTTCTATGACTGCGCAGTATTAGCCACAAACTCACCTGGAGCCAGGCTGTGGTGGAAAGTGCAAGAACTGTGCATTTAGGTCAACCTGGGTTCTAGTTGTAACTATCAGCTGATTGTCTAGAACTAGTCACTTTCCCTTTCTGGGGCTCAGTTTTCACATCTGAAAAATGAAAATAGATATCTCAGTCCATCTAAGTTTTATGAAATATTAAATGAGATCATGGGGGAAATACATAGCATATCACAGCACCTTTACAAACTCTCAGTCCCTTTCTTTGTTTCTTTAACTTTATCGNCTACTAACCACTTGGGGAGATTTGGTTCTAGTTTCTAGCTGTCAGCATGTCTTAACTTCCATTGTCAGCCTTCAGGGAAGACTCAGCACAGAAAATATGGAAGAGCTGGTGAGATAAATCAGGGGTAGAAGCTTGCTCCCAAGCCTGATAATGTAAGTTCAATCCCTGGGACCCACATTGTAGTATGAGAGAACTGTCTCCTGAAAATTATTGTCTGACCTACACACACACACACACACACACANACACACACACACACACACACACACATACAGAGACACACACACATACACACATACACACACATACATACACACACATACACACACATACACACACACAGACACATACACAGACACACACATACATACACACACACACATACACACACACAGACACACAAATAAAATGTAATAAAAAAAAGACGCAGAGAGCCAGGAGCTTCCTCACCACTCTGCTTAACCCTTAAACAGACACATCTGCTTCTCAGCACACAGCAATCACATTGCTCTTTTCCCCAAAGGGAACCTGCCTTCTGAGACCTTTCTAGGTATTGGGTAATGATAGTAATAGCTTCCAGTTTTACTACATGCCAACTTGTGTTAAGCGTTTTATGACCATTCTTACCACAAGCCTATCTGGAAGGTGGGAGAGAGAATCCTCTTAGGGCTAAGGGTTGGGCCTGAGGAAGCTAGTTTAGTCATCCGTAGTTGCACATTGGGAGAGTGGGAGACAGAACGGAACCTGGAAACAGAGCTCACTCATAATCAAGGGTCTTGGTAAGCCAGAAGGTCTAGGTTCCCTTCTCCACTGATCAAGAACATAGACATAGGTTATAGTTACTGTTAATACTGTCTTGGCATTGATAAGGTATGTTTTAAAATTTCATAATACAGCACAAATTTGCCCAGGAGCCTGTTAGGAATTTAAATNCTCAGGCCTTCCCCTAGACCTGAAGGATCAGGCTGGTGGGGAGGCTTGAAGGGGACTCTTTCAGCAGGGCTCCTGGAGACTGCAGCAGGAGGGAAACATTGATGTGGTATTTCTCTGAGATGCTCAGTATGCAGCCTTGTGAGGTGGGGTGTTTCCTGATTGGCTCTGCCCATGGCAGTGGCAGGAGGGCCTGCAGCACTGAGGACTTTACAGGGCCCCTGCTTCTTAGAGCTCCAGGTAGACCTGCTACCTTGATGAAAGCTGTTGGATGGAGAAAGAATCAGGAGCTTCATATTTGACTGGGATACTCTGCTACCCACTTCACGCAGCAACAATGGCAGCCAGCACCGCCACATTCTGCAAGATTTAAATACTCAATTAATCAATGGAATATTCCATTAGTGGGGTAATCAGTTGCCATTGCCCTGATCTATAGTTACATCTCAGCTGGGCCTCACAAATTGATTCCTGATGAAGTTCTAATTGACTGGACCATCTGATAAAAGGCCAGTTGGAGTTTATTGAAATGGCCAGTGAGCAGTCCCTAGGGCTGGGGCCTTCCTCAAAGAGAGGCAGGGGTGGGAAGCAGGGTAGAAGGGCATGATTTACGCTGGGGTCTCACTCCATCTTCTCTCTAACACAGTGTTTATGGGTCCCAGGTGAGGGATGAGCGCTCACAGCTGGAGTGTGGGGAGCAGATAGCTGCTTTGAGCCCATCCCAGCTTGGTGGCAGGTGGCCAGAACAGGATTTACCCAGAAACCCTTAGGGTTGTGAGAGTTGAATGTGCTTAAGGATGACCCAGAGAACTTCTGAGAAATGTATCCAAGTCTCAGATACTGACTCCCTAGGTCTGGGAAAGGACCCAGAAGTCTGCATTTGAACACATGCCCCAGAAGTTCTTATGTTGAGTGGCCTCTAGACTTCACTTTGAGGAACATTGCAGCAGGAGCTGGAGTCTTAGACACTTTCTGAGGATCTTGGAGTGTTTCAGGCTTTGTACGGGGACAAGCATGCCCGTGCCCTGTCAAAGAGTCCAGTTCTTAGTGCCTACAGTTCGTTTTGCAGAACTTTTTCCTCCTAAACGATCTGCATTCACCACTAATGATTTTGTCTCCACATTTTGATTAGTCACAGACTTGTGTAGCACAGCATGCAATTAAGACAGTGGAGGAGCCCATTTGTTTGTCCCAGGCATTCAGTCGCTCACTCATGTATCAGGTATCTTTTTAGGATGTGCCAGGATTTGAGGATATTAAAAAAAAAAAGTGAGTGACATCAGGCAAACCCATGGATCCCAGTTTTAAGGAGTTTGTACTCATGGGAGAAGAGAGGCAGATAAAGGAGAAAAAAAGAGTGGTGTTAGAGGTAGGTACAGGATCCTACAGCAGGCCAGTTAGTACATCTGCTGCAAGAAATGTATGATACCCATTAGCTTTCTTTAAAATTGAATATATACCTGGAGTCCTAGATCTATCTTTTGTGTGTGTGTGTGTGTGTGTGTGTGTGTACATGGAAGATATATGTGTATGCATGTTCATGTGGGGACCAAAGTCCATCTCAGATGATGTCATTTCTTAGGCTCCATCCATTTTTTTATAAATAGGGTCTTTCACTGTCTCTAGGACTCTTTGAGTAGGTAGTCATGGCATCCTCCTGTCTCAGCATCTTCAGTGCTGGGATTACAAGTGTGTACCTCTATGTCCTGCTTTTTTTCGGGTGGATTATGACAAGCACTTCACTGGCTGAGCTACCTCCCTGACTCTGAAGTCTTGTACACACTTTGAAGAACTTCCTTGCCCAGCCCACAGAGTCCTAGGTGTCATTTGGGACTCCCAGGTAAGGATAGCCTTGGGTAATCCCTGTGTAGGGAAATGGCTTTCATTAGCTTTTCTNGCAGGACCTGTAGACAGTGAGCATTCTTAGGGAGACTAGGTTTAGATATAAATAACCCAAAATTGAGTGTATCTGAAAAGGAGGTTGAGCCTGTTCTTATTATGAGGATAAATTCACTGGTGAGTGTCCCACAAGGGAGGGCCATGATCCAGTTCCAGACAGGGCATTTTCTTTTTCTTTCTCTTCTCTTCTCTCTTTACCATTTCCCACTTCTCTTTTGCCTTCTTCCTCCCCTTCTCCCTCTCTTTTTCTTCCCTTTTAATACACCATGTTTTGTTTACACACAGCTTTAACTTCTGTTTAGATACAAATGCCCAATGTTCTCTCTTTGAAAATACATTCTGGTGTTGTGGATGATGTGGAAAATACTTTAGAGCCTCAGAATGTCCTGCTCTGGCCCTGGAGCTATTGGATGTTTTAATTCCTTTAGACGTAGTCCTGCTCTTAAGTGCCACGGCAGCGTTTGGGCAGATGGAACTTGTAGTGTGGTTTAGCGTTTCTGTTCCACATCCTTTGTCATGATGTTTTGCTCCTGACCAAACCAGCCAACTGGGTCAGAGCAGGGCTCCAGCCATGATTTCCCCTCATTTACCATTTATTAAGTGGCTCCTGGGTAAAACCAAAAGAGATATGATTCACACGAGGAGTTCGATCAGCCTTTAGAGACCCCATAGTCTAGAATAATGACATCCCTCCTCAAGTGGCCATGGATTTCACCTATGGCCACCTGGATAGCTAGAGCTGGGGTCTGGAACAGAGTAGGAAGGACTTCCTTTGGATTCTCTTCTGATTTTCTTTTAGTTCTACCCCTTTTCTTTTAGGCAGGCTCTCCCTACTTTGCCCAAGCTGGCCTTAAACTCCCTGCCTCAGCTTCCCCTGTGCCAGAACTACAGGCTTGCACCACCATGTCTGGTTCTCTTCTGATTATCTTAAAGTGGAAGTGTCCATGTGGAATCAACTCACTTTTAACACCTCCTCCCGTCCCCCGGCCCCCATGGCTCATCTCCCTCTTAAGCACAGGAATAATTGCAGACCCCAAGCTCAGAGTCTGGCACAAGCTAATGAGTTTTGCTGGACTTACTTATCAAGTTTTTCATTGTATTTATTTTCTATGTATGTCAAGTGTGGTATTTTATATTTCAACCTGGCTGGCCATGAGGTGCCTGGACTTGCAGTCAAATAATAATCTGAGTGTTTTTTTGATGGTTATTTCTGTAGAAGACTAATTTTATTTGTTTGTTATTATTTACTTATTCATTTAAGACAAGATCTTGCTAAGTTGCCTGGGCTAACTTTGAACTCTCTTTGTGGCCTAGGTTAGCTCCAAACTCATAATCTTCCTTCCTNCGTCTTCCAAATGCTGGAATTANAGGCATGCACCATTTTGTCCAGCTCTAATACGGACACTGAAATCAATAAATGGACCCAGCAGAGCAGATGGTGCTCTCACATGTAGGTGGGCCTTCCTCAGTCGTCTGGAGGCGTGAGGAGAGCAGCAGTCTCACCCTTTCAGGAGGAGAGGGTATTCCTGTGCAGCTGCCCCCAGCTGGGGTGCTAGTTTGTCCTGCCTCCCCCTGCTTTTAACTGAGTCTCCAGCCTTCTGGCCTTTAAATTGGAATAACACCATTGGCTCTTCTGGGTCTCAGGCATCTGAACTTGGGTGAGAACTATCCTATCAGATTTCCTGCAGCTTGCTGGCTNATGACCTGGGCAATTATCCCTCTCCATAGTTATGGAAGCTAATTCCTCAGAAGAAAAATTTTAAGCATGAATGTTATTCGTTCTATTTCTCAGAAGAACCCCTGATTGTATAAAATAATGTAGTATTCCATCTATTCATTGTATTTAGTCACAAAAAGAGGAGCCTCCTTAAGGAAAGACAGTCAGTAAATGATTGCAGAGGTAGTATGTAATTTGCATAAGACGGGCTTGGAAAATACACAGGTTTTAAGTTCAGAGCCACTGACCTACACACAGTGAGGAAGTCAAGAAGAGAGGCAGGGGGTTAGGGGTTCAGTTCAGCCATAGAGTGCTTGCCAATAGGCACAGGGCCCTAGGCTTGGTCTCCAGAAAAAAAAAAGACAGAAACAGAACTGTGACCCTTAGTTCTACCAGACCAAGAAGTGGGCACAGTGGCAAGACATAGTGACCAGCACTGTGTCTCAAGTGTTTGGGACAGTTAAGTGGCAGGTGTCAGGATGTCCTAACCATGGTCATCAATGACCTCAAAATCTCAGCAGTTTAATCCATTTCTTGTTCATTCACATTTTGTTCCTCATGGTCTGGAAGGGGCCCNTCTGCTNTGCATCTGGGCTGTGGTCATCGAGCTCTGAAAATGTGGTCAGGACAGCTAGCCCTGGATTTTAAGTTTTCTTTTATCCTAAGCAATTTAGATTTAAGTAACTGCTGTGGCCAGTAGCTACCAGATTCAACAGAGCTGCCTAGAGCCCCATTCTCATTAATGATGAGTAGGGGGAGGGAGGGAGACAGA
>LZPO01118227.1:8196-20168 GCA_001675575.1 Neotoma lepida | reverse complement strand
CTCCAACAGGGTAGATTCTCCCATGAGGGGGCAGCTAAGTCTGGTACATTCAGTTGAGGCAGGACCAAGGCCCTCCCTGATTTATCCAGGGTGAGAAAGGTGTCTAGTCATAGGTAATGGGATCCAGAAAGTCAGTTCATGCACCAGGGATAGATCCTGATCACACTGTCAGGGGCCGTTTAAACAGACCCAGGTTCACAACTGTCTCCTGTTTGCAGAGGGTCTAGTCCAGTCCCATGCAGGTTCCACAGTTGTTGGTCAAAAGTTCATGTGCTGCAAGTGGCAGGAAAATATAATGGAATTCAGCTACTATCACAAAACCTACTACTTGGAAAAGTCAAGAACTTTTCCGAAGGTCAAGCCATGGCTTAAGAAGTCTTGGTGATATTTTAGCTTTTGTATATATTAGCAAATTCCTACAATGATTTTCTTGTATGCTATGTGTGCTTCCAAGAACTCCTAACAGTGTATTTATCTAAAATACCTATCAAGCATCCAAGGCAAAATGATCTCCTGAACTAAGGTAACATCCTTGTGTAAATGACACCTGTTTCCTAGGTCAGGCAGATAGCTTTATTTCTTGTGCAATTTTAGGTGAGACCCTCCTTTTTGATACAACCTTATTAATATTAGACTCCTAACTTCTTACATAACCACTTCTAGGAATGTGGACTGAGCACATAAATTCCCTTTTTGATATACTAACCGATCACTAGCTCTCAGTTGACCTCCTTCTTTACCACTCCCCTTTTGGGTTGCAAAAGAAAGCCTGATGGTCACTGCCTGAGGAAAACTCTTATCTACCTTTATGACTCTGCAACAATTCAAGCCTGGTGACCTTGCTCTGCCAGAGGATTGCTATTGCTTGGGTTTATAACTAAATACCTGAGAGATGAGAGAAGAGAGAGTATAAGGAAGCATAGGAGGATTTGAGATATATAACTTGAGGACAAGATGGAGAAGAGAGAAATGAAGAACTAGATGGGTAAGAACTGGAGAGGAATGAACTAGATGGAGAAGAACTAGATTGAAGGGCTAGAAGAGAGTACTATAGGAATGAGATGGAAGATGAGGAAGAGCCAAATGGGGAAGAACAAGATGAGAAAGGAGATGAAAGAGGAGCTAAGATGGGAAGGAACTAGATGGATGAGAACCTAGATGGGGCAGAACTAAGATGAGAGAATTAAGATAGAACTTAGAAGGGACAGCAGATAAATATAGAGAGAAATCAGGCAAAAAAGGAGCTAGGCATGAGAACAGGATAGAAGCTGTATATAGAGAGAACTGATTCAGAAGAATAAAGTGTATGGACTAAGGAGTTTTGTGTATGTAGATTCATTTCTTATCATCAAAGATTAAATTATCAGCTGATTGTAGATTCTTCACGGACCCTGGGAGGGGACTATCAAGGGGCTGGACCCCCATAGTCCTCGTTATTCATGAGTTCCTTTGAGCTTGGTTCAGTTGTCTCTGTAGATTTCCCCATCATGATCTTGATCTCCTTTGCTCATGTAATNCTTCTTCCCTCTCTTGGACTGGACTCCCAGAGCTTGACCTGGTGCATGGTTGTGGATCTCTGCATCTACTTCCATCAGTTACTAGATGAAGGCTCTCTTGGTCCAATCGGAGCTGGTGGAGTCTGTGTCTCAGGGAACAGCTGCAGTGTCAGAGGATGGGTGGGTTTGGAGGGTGGATTGGGGTTTGTAGGTTACTGGGTCCGGTGGGGAATGGTGGTAATCCAGCCTGCCTGCAGGAGTCCTGCCTGCTGGCCTGCAACTGGTTGTGCCCCTGGGCCTAAAGCCTAGAGGCTGGGGTGATCAGCTAGGAGAACAAAGACTCACCTCTTGGTCCAATCGGAGCTGGTGNCGTCTGTGTCTCAGGGAGCAGCTGCAGTCTTGGAGGATGGGTGGGTTTCAGGGGTGGATTGGGGCTTTTAGGTTACAGGGTCCAGTGGGGGAAGGTGGTAGTTGGGCCTGCCTGCAGGAGTCCTGCCTGCTGGCCTGCAACTGGTTGCGCCCCTGGGCTAATTAACTTATAAAGAGGAAAGATTTATTTTAGCACACAGTTCCAGATGTTTCAGTCCATAATATGCTTTGCTGTCTCAGATCATGAAGCTAGGTAATAAATCATGATAAGTAGCTTATTGTAAAAGGTGATGCTCACAGATGGAAAGAGAGGTGGAGATGCAGGAGTCACAGCATCCCTATTTAGTAGCATACTCCAACGACCTAACTTTGTTGATTATTTGTCTAGACATAAATACAGTTCTTCTAGCCTATCACATTTTGGCTTTATAAATGTTTGTAGTAGTCTGATATAACCCTTTATGATACTTTGGGGTCATTTGTGATGGTTTTATTTTATTTATAATTGTACTCCCATTCTTTTTTATTTTTTAAATAGTATATTTAATGTCTTTCTCTTTTTTCACTCCTACTTTAGGGATGCCCTTGTTTTGATCCAAGAGAACATAAGAGCTTTTATGACTGTGAAGAACTGGCCATGGATGGGGCTCTTCTTCAAGATCAAGCCTCTTGCTAAGTCTGTAGGAGTTGGAAAGGAGATAGCTGGACTGAAGGAAGAATGTGCACAACTACAAAAAGCTTTGGCAATTTCAGAATCTCAGAGGGAGGAACTGAAAACAAAGCAAGTCTCCCTTGTCCAAGAAAAGAATGATCTANTTCTAAAGTTGCAAGCTGTGAGTGCTCCCACCACCTGTTCTTTATAGCTAGCTTTAAATTTGACTTAGTAGTTCCATTGCTGACTTGAGAAAAATAAGCATGCACTAGCTTTTTTAATACTGTATATTTTTATTAANCTGAGACTGTGAAAACACATAAAAAGAAACCTTGCATTAGAATGAAGTAATTTCATTGACAGGATGTCTCAGAAAAAGTCATAAACCTGAGCTAGGGAGATGCTCAGTAGATAAAGCACTTGCCTCGGCAACTGTTAGGATAGGGGTTTACATACCTACAACCTACGAAAAAGCCTGGCAAGTGAAGTAACCCCAGCATTCAGAGCACTGAAATGGGAAATCCCTGGCACATACTGGCTAGATATTTTAGCTGATCAATAATCTCTGGGTTCAACTGAGAGACCCTGCCTTAATTGATAAAGTGGAGACCCATCCAGGAAGATACATGATATCAACTTCTGACCTCCACACACATGTGCATACGTGTGCATGCATACATGGGTGCCTACTACACACACATATACATGAAAGACAAGAAGAAGGAAGAGGCAGAGAAGAAAAAACAGACAAATTACCATTGGGTGTTCAGTGTATAATATCATCATAAGCTATTATGGGGCCAGGAAGATATAGATCTATTGTTTTGAGACAGAGTCTTCTTGTGTGGCCCAGGTTGGCCTTGAACTTGCTGTGTAACACAAGCTGGCCTTGAACTCATGGCAGTCCTCCTATGACAACCTCCTGAGTCCAGGGATTACAGATATGAGCCACCACACCTGACTGAAGCTCTGGATCTTATCTGACTGTTACCCATTAGCAAGTCAGCAGATGGGCTTTTAGTAGGTCCCCCATAAGATTAACAGATATTCATAGTTATAACTATGATACAACTCATATCTTCTGAATATTGTCTTTCTGCTTCCTCTTTTATAGTCCAAGCCATTTCTAATTAGTTGAGTTTTTAAAAGATCCTTTCTGAACCTTGGTATTGTAGCAAACACATCTTGTGAAGAGTAAATGAGAAACAGATGTCAAGGCCTTACTCTCAGATATTTTAAGTAGAGGATATGTGGATCTAAAGAACCTGCATATATGGTCTTGATTTTGCCAGGGTTAGGAACTACTATTTTAAAGGAGCTGTACTACTTCCCTGGTGAGGTTCCTTCAGTTCCTATAACATGTACATTTTAGATTCTAAAATCCCATACCATGCCATCAGTCTTCATCTCCAATCTGATGCCTTAATACCATTTCCAATTCCCTCTCACATTCCTTCTCTATAGTCCCCTAGATTATCATGACCCCAAATACCCTCAAGGGCAGGGATGCAATTTTATCTCTATTAAACTCCTTGCGAATCACAGTGCTAGGTTGAATAATGCTGGGTTCAAATATGATTATTTGTAGTTGGTTTTGATGTTCTTGCTACTTAAATCTACCAAAACCAGAAACTCACTGAAAACAAAAGTAAGTTATTACTTTTAGGAAGAGAGAATTTATTAGTTTGTTTTGGGATGTGATTTGCCAGTATACTCAACAGGTTGTATCCTAAGTAACACTTTGTACCAAAACTGACATTTCTGAGCTGTGTTTAGCAGAGCACTTATTCTAAAACTTTAGTGTATGCCAGCCACAGTTATACCTATAAAGATAGGAATTCCTGTTGGAATTCCACTTGAAGATCCATACTGTTAAGAAAATAAAAATCACATTTTGCAACAGTTTTAGATGAGGCCTGCTGTATTAGTTACTTTTCTATTGCTGTGATAGAACACTCTGACCAAGAGCAACTTTGGGGAGAAAAGGTTTGTTTTTGACTTATAGTTCCAGAGGAAGTCCATTACCTCAGGGAAAGACAGTAGAAGCATGAGGAGGTCCTAGCCCTTAGGGAGCTGACTGATCACATTTCATCCACAGGGTAAGCAGAAAGAGAAGTCAGGAAGTGGAGCCATATGTCAGGGTCTGCGAGAAGTCACATAAAAGACCTCCAGTTACGTATGCAATCAGCAAGAGCATTTATTATAAATTACCAACATGTGGCAGTCTAACCTTCTGATGAAGTGGCAAATGGCAACCCCCAGGGAAGCTCCCAGGCTCCTCTAAAGCAGGGTTAGGGGAATTCTAGCGAGGAGAAATTAGTCTGGGGGCTAAATGGTAGGTTTAAACAAAAAGTTCATAGGATTGGTGGGTGACTGTCTAGTGGTTAGGGACTTTCCAGCGGCAGGATAGGGAAAGCTATTTTAGCTAGCAGAAGGCCGTGGGGCACCTGCTGATTGGTTGCCCCTGAGTTGTGGTTTTTCTGAGAACTGCTTGCTCAGCTTCAGCCAGCTCCCATAAACAGAAACTAAGGCCTGGTCCCTGGCAGTGGCTACTAGGTACCTGTCATGGCCCTGGTCTGGCTCCCCGGCCCTCTCACCATATGCCAAAACCCCAAAGTCTCAGACATACTTCTTCCAGCAAGGTTCCATTTCCTAAAGGTTCCATAGCCTTTCCAAATAACAGGACTAAGGGGAAACCAAGTGTTCAAATGCATGAGGCTATCTATGGGAGATATTCTTCCAAACCACATACCTGGCCTTTTAGTTCCTCTCTTAGAGATGGAGAATGGTCTGAAACCTGGGAAAATATAAGAGATAGACAAACAGGTGTAGCATGAATTCTAATTAGTCTTAATAATAAAAAACTAGAGCCAGAGATTGGGGTAAATGCTGAAAGATCAGAAAGTCAAAGGAACCAGCCACTAGAGAAACTTCTTACCTCTACCAAATTCTCAGACCAAAGGGGCTGAGCTCCAGTATCCTCCCACCTTATATTCGTCTCTCCCCCCTAACCAAATCACTTCCTGTCTCCATCTCCCCAGTGCTGGGCTTAAAGGCATGTGCCTCCCAAGTACTGGGATTAAAGACTTGAGATCCCAAGTGCTGATATTAAAGGCGTGAGCCTCCACTGCCTGTCTCTGTTTCTCTTTTAGACTGAATCAATCTCCTGTAACCCAGAGTGGCCTTGAACTCCTGATCTTCCTGCTTCCTCCTCCCAAGTGCTGGGATTTACGGTGTGTGTCATCACTGCCTGGCCTCTAGTGGCTAGCTCTACCCTCTGATCGCCAGGCAAGCTTTATTTGTTAGAGCACAAACAAAATATCACCACAAACAGGTGAAAAAGGACAAGGACTTTTTAATCCACTATTTCTTCACATTACAGCAGTTAAGTGAACAATGGCTCCATGTGAGAGAACAGGCACAGAAGATAATTAAACTGCCATGAAGTTGCCAAGGTGACTCTTCCCCCAATTCCACTGGCATATTTAATGAAGTGGCCAGTAAGGGTTGACCTCCTTCTTCAGTGTTGGGTGACAGGTCCAGGTACTGTTCACATGCGAAGTGGGCTGAAGAAAACAGCTGTTCCACATGTCAGCCTGAGGTTGGAAGACCAGATGTTCTCAATATTTCTCAAATATAGGAAGTTGCTTTGACTTGCTTTGACTTTTCCTAAGTGTTGTGATCGTTTTTTCTAAGATGACCTCGTATTTTGTTTCTTCAGCAAAGTTTTAGGTTTACTATTTTATCTTTCTCCAGGTGTGCCCTCTGAGCCCTGTTTGTTTAGCTGGAGTTGTTTAGACAGGCGTTACACAGAACCCATGAACCTAGACTTTTATCTTTACGCTGCTCTGTATCTTCTTTACTGACACAACTTGATTAATTTAAAAGGATATTTCATAAATTTCCCAAATTGTCATTTCAGTTAGGATGGATAGTGAGGTCTGAAGATGAAAGATGAAGATAATGATAGTGGTTTACTTTACTGTAATGAAATGCCTGAGATAATTAACTTATGAACAGAAAAGATTTCTTTTAGCTCACAGTTTTAGAGGTTGGTTATTTGCTTAACATTTATGCCACTATTGTGCAATTTGGGCATCGCTTTCCAGACCAGTCATTATTGTAGCTTTTAGTGATCGCAGCTGGGCAAGACTGTTGATGACTTTTCTCCCACTAGTAGCATCCATAGATAATTCCAGCGGCCTCTTCATCTATACTTCACCTGGTCTACAACATGGGAACAATGGGAAACAGTGCTACCTGAAGACAGTACATCTGAGAAAGTAAAAAATAAGCAGGACTTAGGTTTTATGTGTATAACTTGAGGAATTTGCTGCTGGCAGAATCACTGAAGCAAAAGTTTTAGTTGGAATTAATAGTGAAAGTAATGACTTATAAATTTGTGAGTTCTAAATTCAGCCTGTGCATAAAATTGTACTGTTCAGCTCAGTTTATAGAAATCTATACTAAATAAAATATGTCAGGGCATTTATAACAATGTTAAAAATATTATATTATACAAGAGAACTCTACTAGATAATATTCTAAGCAGTTGTCAGTCTACATGCCCACAGCAGATATTCTAGGTGCTTTGATTTATATATGGCACACTTTTTTGCTTTTGGAAGTGTGCTAATTCTCTTAGGCCACCGAGTTTCTATTAAGTGTCTTAGAAGAGGTCACTTAATCTACTAAATGGGCTTGAAATATAGAAGGCTCTTCCAAACACAAGCAACATCTTTACTTTCCAACAGCAGGGTTGGGAACCTGGAAATGCTATTTCAACTGCCTATGTAAAGTAGGTAGAAGTTCTGGGCCGAGGGCAGGTAATTATCTCCTTACTATGTGTTAAGCAGGCTCATCGCCCAGCTGATAAATTACTTCCAATTGTTGGCAACAATCTTCTCCTCATTCTTATAGCAGGAACAAGAGACCCTGGCAAATGCTGAGGAGCAGCGTGAGTCGCTGATTAAATCCAAGATGCAGCTGGAGGCCAGAGTCAAGGCATTGTCTGGGCGGGTGGAGGAAGAAGAGGAGATAAATTCTGAGCTGACTGCCAGGGGGCAGAAACTGGAAGATGAATGTTCGGAGTTGAAGAAGGAAATCTACGACCTGGAAACAATCTTGGCGAAGTCAGAGAAGGAAAAGTGTGCAGCAGAGCACAAGGTACTTATTCTGTGGTGTTAGGAAAACTTGATTCTTGGGTACTGGAAGTGCTCTGTTAATTAACACAGTGGCTTGCACATTTAGTGATGGGAGCCAGAATCAGCAGAAAGTGAAGGGTCTGATGAACTGTATTTTTCCTCCACGGATTTCTACTTTGAAAGTATGTGGGACCCCTTTAATGTAACAAATAAACTATTATTGCACCTAAAATCTTATAGAGCAAAATGGTTTCATTGGGCCTCTAAGCATCCCTTTTAGAACGAGAATGAACATCACACCCTTTGCTAAAAGGTAATTTGGGATATGTCTAAATCCCCAGCTTTAGCAATGATTCTGAATCTGACCTTGAAGCCATCTCCTTAATTCTAGGTAAAGACCTGGGCTTTTTACTTTAGCTATGGGCTTTAATTTGTGCTTCTGTATGTGGATTGACTAGTGAGGGGTCTGAATGAAGCCTTTGACAAGCAGCTAATCGCCAAGATTAAACTGTACTTGGCAGATGATTGAACAATAGGTTCTGTGTTGCTTCCCAGTGAGACAGAAAGCCAACTTCCATCTTCACATGTGCTGTCTGCTGGAACCCTTCTTGAACTGCTACACTGTGGGGACACTGAGGCATCATGTGATATACATGTTCCCCAGATCCTCAACAGAAGTTAAAATTACCACTAATGATACTGTTATTGTACAGTAATAAGCTCTGAAAAGAGTTTGCACATTGGGGTTTAGTGACCATGGTAGATTAAGGACCCCCTTTTTGTGGGAAAAATTGAATTTAGAGATTTTTAAATGGCTCTTGATGACATTAGATGCCTCATGAGTATTTTGGACTATGAAAGGGAAATATCCTTGGTGCTACACCCAACTTTCCAGTGATGGCTCTGATGGCATCTTCCCACAGGTCAGGATCCTGACTGAGGAAGTGCACTCTCTAAATGAGGAAGTCAGCAAGCTTACCAGAACAGTGAAGGCTGCACAGGAGGCCCAGCAGCAGACCCAGGAGCATCTGCACATAGAGGAGGAGAAACTCAGCAATATGAGCAAAGCAAGCCTGAAGCTGGGTCAGCAAGTTGATGCGGTGAGCAGCAGTGGGCAAACTGATTGGCAGTTGGTCTTCATACATATCTCTAAGTTTTACTTAGTTAATTTATCCTAACAGTTCCATGAAAAGTCAGTAGTGTAGCGAACTCACTTTATTATTCACCAGTAGAAATCTTTTATTCTTAGCATACATAAAGACCACTAGAGTACGAGTGTAAGAATAAGAATAAGAGTCTTAAATGCAGCTTTTGCACAACTCTTGAAAACGGGAAACAACACTGTGATGAATAATAAAAAGTGATGTCTTTGACTGATTAGTTCTTCCTTACAGTTTTTCTACTTTTTTCTCCTATTATTTTTCTCTCTGTGTTACTTATTTCCCTTTTCTATTTCTATGGTTTGCCCATCTCATACAACCTCAATGTATGACATTACAGGTGTTTGTGTGTGCACATGAACAAACACATACACACTCCTTGGTGACCTCATCCATTTCAGTTGCTCTAGCAAACTTGCATGGACTTCAGGCTCATCAAGAACAGGGATTAACTTCTAACAGTTCTGGAGACTAGGAACTCCTCAATCAAAACGCAGGCAGACACAGTGTCTGGTGAAGACACACTCTGTTGTTCAGAGGTGACATCTTATTGCCTTGTCCTTACACAGTGGCAGCTATGAGGACCTATACTTGGACTTGTTCTATCAGAGCTCTGTCCTCTTGACCTATGTACCCCAAAGGGACCTACCTCCTAATGCTATTGCTTTGGAATTTAGGATTTCATCATATTCTAGGGGACACGTGCCTCTATTTTATAACATCTGTAGTTCATCTACTTCTAGTTTTTACACATACCTTTGAGAAATATCCCTTTAAACAACTTGAATTTCATGCATTTTACTAGTTATGGGAGATTGTTAAAAAATGAGCCTACCAATAAACAAAGGGTAGCATTTTAATTGTTCCCTATCTTCCTACTAAACCAACTTCTCTATCACTGCTATCAACATGAACTCAGAGACAGTTGGAATGTTCTGAGTAGTTTTGTAGAATATCAGAATATGACAAGTGTTGTGGACTAGAGGAAGGTGGGGGAGTTTAAGGCGGGGGGGGGGCAAACATCATGCCATGTGAGTCCCAGGTAGGCTGTGGATATTCATGGATGATTACACACACTGATTACATACTGTAGTTCTAGAAAGCAGAACACTTGTGTTTTGAAGAAACGCCCATGAGTAAAGGGGACTTATCCACCCAGGAAATGAGCTGCCAGGTGAAGCAGTAAGCTACCTTTTCCAGGAAGTAATCAAATGGACAACTGGCCACTCNCTATTGCTTGCCACTCTAAGACAGATCTTATCATTTATAATCTGTAAAACTTTCACCCATCATTGATTTCTAGATTTTTTTGGTAACCTACTGATGCATATAATTTTTATTTAACTCTTTAAACTTTAAAAATGATGCTTACTGTTGGATTTATTTGGTTTATGTGTGTATAGGGTGTACATTTTATTCATGGTGTACATGTAGAAGTCAGATTATAACTTAATGGAAGTTGATTCTTTCCTTCCAGCACATGGATCTTGGGGATCAAACTCAAGTCTTCAGACTTGTCAGCAAGTACCTTTACCTGGTAGGCCCTGTTGTGGGCCCTAAAATGCTTCTATGTACCATTTACAGAATTTGTTCTCAGACTGTTGTTTTTCCTGAAAGTGGTTTATACCTTCAATAAGGTATAAACTCTGACTTTTATTTGGGTAAGCAGTCTTCCTTTTTGTCAGTTGGAAGGTGCCCTTGAACGAGAGAAGAAAGCCAGAATGAAGTGCGAGAGGGAGAAACTCAAGCTGGAGGGTGAGTTAAAGATGAACCAGGAGGGTGCTGAAAACCTGGAGAGCAGCCGGTGGCAGCTGGCAGAGCAGCTGAGGAAGTAAGCACCTTCCCAATGCCAAGGGATTCTGGGAAAATCTTAACACTGGGAGGATCAGTGTTCTTGTTTCACTTAGCATCAGATTTCTAGGCCAGAGTCAGATATTTCAAGACCCAAGACGGTGACTAAAAGCTTGGGAAATGGATATTTTCAATTNGATGGGCTCTGTTACACAGCTGGAAAAATAAANACACAATCTAGAGGCTATAGCAGAAAGAATCCACATAGAAGATGAGAATTTTAGAAGTAGTAAGGAAGAGGAGAGGTGAATTATAGAAATCTGAGTCTACAAAAAGTGACCGACTTCTTTGACTTGTGATGAGACCAATGACAACATGAACACAGCAAAAACCTGACTGTGATGTGAAGTCTGGAGAGCTCTATGATCACTTAAATAATATTATTTTCTTTGTCAGATACAGCTGCAGTAGTATTTATGTCAGGTATTTTTGTAAGCTATATAAACATTGATTCTTAAAATAAAGTCATAATTATATGAAATTATAAAAATTATGGAAAATTTCCATGAGTTCCCTTGGATTCTTTGTACCCTATGGAACTGACTGGAAGATGGCTTTCTGTCTAGTTCTGCTAGTTGGTGACATATTTTTTTTTTTTGTTATCTTTTGTCTTCTGTTTACCAGAGTTTCTTTTTTTTAATAACACTTAGAAATTTAGATTCTACCAAATAAGTGGAGCAAAAGTAAGATCCAAATACAAGGTCAAAACTGAGAACATATCAAAGTTGGGGTCCATCGTTTATAAAGTAGTCAAGTGAGCAGCTTTGGGGTTCTGGCTTTGCTTGCATGCATGTATTGGCCTCAAGCATGTTTTTGGTGACGGTTGATTGTGTACTCCTAACTTACTACACTTGACATGTGTCTGTGGTCATCTTAAGAATGCAAGGGAACAGTATGTTAGTAAATGCTGACAGGGTCCCTTCACAGTCAGTGTTAAAAATAATGTCCATTTGGCAAAGTGAAGATTATACTCCATGCCTTTGCAGGTTGTAGGCCAGAGTTCGAGAACATTGAATATATGTCACAGGCTGATTGTCAAGTAAGCTCTGTGTGGGACCGTGTATAAGCATGTCCCTTATATTATTATATGGGTCAAATTATGTTGCATATTTGTACATACAAATTCCTACAACATGATAAATTCTACAGTAAAGAAAATAAAAATCTCTACTATTTTACACACACACACACACACACACACACACATATTTATGAGTACTTAGAAAAAAATTTAGAAGGATGCACACCAAACATGTGATCATGATTTGAAGAAAGATATCCGGGAATTTTGTAATATTCA
>LZPO01118226.1:0-13837 GCA_001675575.1 Neotoma lepida | reverse complement strand
AAAGACAGGAATCTGATTAAAGGTACCAAACTCTTGTTCAAGAATCATAAGCTTGATAAATATGAGCCCAGGGGCTAAAAAATCATGATCAGTTAAAATGAATCATAAGCAGAGGAATGGATAGAGTGCCTGAAAGCAAAAAGATTTGTGGAAATTTCAGTTACAGTCCATTCTTCTGGGTGCTGGTAATGCCTCGCAGAGCCACAATGCTGGCCTATGATGCCTGAGGCCCCAGGTTTGATCTCCAGTACCACAAATATACTTATTCTCCCAGGAGTGTAACATTAGATAGAGCAACCTCAGGGACTACCAATCGGTCAGCACTAGGAAACTAAGAGTAAAGTAACACAGTGTGCAGTGTTTTCAGAACAAGCAAAAAGATCCCTGTGGTGATGATATATTGTGTACCCCAATAAAGCTTTCCTGGAGATCAGAGGACAGAGCCAGCCACTAAATTAGACATAGAGGTCAGGCAGTGGTAGCACACACCTTTAATCCTATCACTCGGGAGGCAGAGATCCATTCAGATCTCTGCGAGTTCAAGGCTACACTGGGCTACATGAGAGAAACAGAACCAGGCAGTGGTGACACACACCTTTAATCCCAGGAAATAATATGGTAGGACACAGAAAGGTATATAAGGCATGAGGAAACAGGAACTTGCTCTCTTGAGACTGAGGATTCAGAGAGGTAAGCTAGTGGCTGGCTGTTCTGCTTCTCTGATCTTTCAGCTTTCACCCTGATATCTAGCTCTGGGTTTTTTATTATAAGACCTTTTAAGATTTGTGTTACAGATCCCTGTCCTCCAAAGTTTTCCACTTGCTTAGGGATGACAGGAAAGTGAAATGAATTGATATACATGTTATTAAAATTGAATGCTGCATATGAAATGAGATAAAAATCACTACAAGAAAACATCACAATAAACGTAAATAGAATTATAGCATATCACTCATCAGCACCTATAACTGAGACAGTGGATCTAAAGTGNAACTCCAAACAATGTCATGGATCAAAAGTCTCAAGAAAAGCAGTTTACATGTGAACATCCAGTTTTCTCAGCACCATCTGTGTTCAGCATGTATTTCTGGCATCTTTGTCAAATAGCAGAGAGCTATAGCTATGCACACTCTTGTTGGGTCTTCTATTTTACTCTATTGATCTACNTGTCTGTTTTTGTGCCAGTATCATGCTGGTTTTATTACCATAGAACTATAATATATCTTGAAATCTGGAATGATAATTCCTTCTAGCATTGCTCCTTTTGCTTAGGATTGCTTTGTCTTTTGTATCTCCACATGAATTTTAGGATCTTTTTCTGTTTATGTTAAGAATGTTACGGGGATTTTGATTAAGGTTGCATTGATTTTGTCAATTCCTTTTGGTAGGATGGTTATTTCTGCAATATTACTTCCACCAATGCATGAACATGGAAGGTCTTTCCATCTTTTAGTATCTTTTTCAGTCTTTTCAGATATTGAAGAACATCATTGTAGAAATCTTTCACTTACTTGTTTTACTTNCTAGATCTAATTTTTAACCTATTATAAGTGGAAGTGTTTCTATGATCTTTCTTGGCAACTTTGTTATTAGTATTTAGAAAAGCCACTGGTATTCGTGAATTAATTTTGTATCCTGCCACTTTGCTGAAAATAAGTGAATGTCTCGTAGAGGTTTTGTGTTTTCATATTCATTTGATTCCATGAATTTTTAATTGTATTTCTTATTTTTTCTTTGACCCATTCATCATTCTGTAACATTTTGTTTAATCTCCATGTGTTCATGCAATTATTAGAGACCCATTTGCTGTGGATTTTAAGTTTTATTGCATTGTGGTCAGATAGAATGCACAGATTTATTTCACCTTTTCCATCTGTTGAGGTTTGTTGTTTTATGTCCCAGTTTATGGTCTATTTTAGAGAAGCTTCTATGAATTGCTGAATAGAATGTGTATTCTTTGGTATTTTGGTGGAATATTCTGTAAATATCTGTTTTAAGTCCATTTAATGTATGATGACATTAAGTTCCTGTGTTTCTCTGCATATATGTTATTTAGATGACCTGTTTGTTGAAGAAAATGGGCATTCAAATCACCTACTATTACCGAGTTGGTGTTAATCTGGGTCTTGAAGTCTGTTAGTCCTAGTAAATCAAAGTCAGCTGGTCTAATAATATCTATTTCCTGTATCTTTGCATTGTATAAGTACATATATACATATATACATTCGATCAGCTAACTTACTAAAACAATTAACTTACTGAAGAGCTGCTGGAAGGTAGGACTTGAATTATTAAATATGCTGTATGGAGCTTAGGATTTCTCATGATTCTGTGTACAGAATTCAGAGGAAATGGCACTGAATTTTTGTTATCAACTCATTGAATTTGCCATTTATAACTGTTTGTATTTTATTTATTAATCTGTGGAATTTATTTTTTCCTGCTTCAATGTCACAAGATAAATTTCAATACACCAAAAAACATGACTGNATGAACTTCCCTTTTTACCAAGTTTATCCAGGAAGGAATTATGTGCCTGAGACAGTTCCTATTGTCTATGAAGCTCAGTATTCAATGAAACAGATTAAATTTCCCTAAAAATTAAACTTCCATAATGCCTTAGTATATTTAGGGAGGTAGGTCTTTTGTTTTCTTTGAAAATTTCTATATTTGTTCAACTTGAAAATCACGATTGACCTGAAAGTAATTTTTAAAGAGGTTTTCTTAATGAACTTAATGCCGTTAATTGAGGAAAATGATCACAGAGCTATAAGTAGGGCAGAGGCTAAGTGAGCTAAGAATGATAAGTCTGGAGATACTAAGTCCACTAAGTCCAAAGCCACTGCTGCTGTTCTGCTAAAAGAGCATCTTGTGCATGTCAAATTGCCTTCTCAGAAACTAAATTTATTTCCATAGAACAGTGCAGCTACCAGCTTTGATCAGGGAGGCTTCTTATTTTTCTTGTTTGTTTTTGTTTCTTGCAGTGGTCAGTGGTGACTGCAGAGACTCCTAACTGGTCAAGGCACAGAGTATAAATGACTGCGGAATCCCCNTCGATAAATAGGACATCTATAATGCCTGCTCCAAAGCTCAGGAAACATTGTGGAAGATGGAACAGAAAGAATGTAACAGGCAGAGGAAGGGAGAGGAGTTGTTTGGAATGCTGATGCCTGGGCAGTCAGGGCTCTTACACTCTTGAATTCAGTGCTGGTATTATTATCTCCACAAGACTCTCACAAGATTGGGCACACCAATATCCTGTTATGGAGGTGAATGGGGACAAGTTATGGGACCACACCTTTCTCTAAGGATTTATATGTAGGTATTGGATGATGAGGGAGGATGAGACATTTTCTTCAGTGTTATAGCCTCTGGTATGTTGCACATGCGCCTATAAACAAACTCCCGCCCATACTTCTAATAAAACTTGTTCAATCACACAACACACATATACAAAAGGCATGGAAGTTAAAGGAGGGCTAACTGAGAAGAAGGAGTAGGAGATGGAGAAGAGAGCACGAATATTATTGAAAGACACCATGCATATATATGAAAACATCAAAATGAAACCCACTAGTACATAATTAATATATGCTAATAAAACATTAAAATAAAAAATGATAACAAGGAAAAATAAAATGCATACATGTAGCTTTGTTGGCTTTGTTGGCATGACTAGCTTGACAACCATAACATTTATTTTACATATGAGTATGTGTAAGTCCTAGTGTCTGAAATAGTTGTTTAGAATTTTCAGAATGTTTTCTTGAAAAATATAAACAGTGTGGTCATGCACACCCCAAATCCCAGCACTCAGGAGGTAGAGGCAGGTGAATCTCTATGGGTTCCAGGCCAGTCAGAACTGCACAGGGAGATCCTGTTTCCAAAAAAAAAAAGCAACCAAACCACAACAAAATCCAAAGCAGAACAAAATAATATGTAGTATATAGCAGTTTTCTTTATGTATTTACTGCTGGTTGGACTATTTTTATCTCACCCATAGAAAGTGCACACAACAAAAAAATGCTTCATATTTAGAATGAGAAGTCAGCTGTTATTCTGATAAGACAACAATTAACACAGAAAAAATATATTTTACTAAAAGAGTGTTTTTTTAAAGATCCTTCCTAAATTTAAAACATGAAAAAGCAGTGATTAGATATACTGCCACCACTTTTCATGACTAGCAGTTTCTAATATATTATTTACACAGTTTTTTTCTCTTCTAATCTTTTATAGCAGATGCTCTGAGTTTTCCTCCTTCTCTCTAGCTGAGCTGGAATGTCACTGCTAAGTGTCATTATCACTCATCAGTAACAGACAATAGATATGCCCCTAGTGATATCACTAATGGTGGAATTATAAAAATAAATAAGATACATTCCTTTTTTCAGAGGCATAANGAACTGTTAAGCATATAAAAAAATCTGGGGTTAATCTTTGTAAGTTTATACTAATCTATGTTCTCTCCTTCAAAAATCCAACTAAATGACTATAAGACACAGGAAGAAAATTGTTAAGTTCAAAAAATTAAACACCATGAAAGAAAATGTCACCATTCCTTTTTTGTGTGTGATTAGAATACAAAAAGTTTAATGGCTTGTTTTTTACAACAACAAATCATTTTAGCTGATTGAAATTCCATGATGGTCAATAGGAATTTTATTTGAAGAAACAAACAAGTGCTGTTGTTCAGAGATTATGTAAGAATCTTGAACTTGTAATGAACAAACATGTCTGTACAATTTAATGTTAAGATAAGTCTCAGTCCTAAAGATTAGAGAGTCTTTACAAATCTAAAAACCAGTGGGCCAATAGTGCAAAACATTATCAAGAAATAATTTAAAACTGATTATTAGTTAATCAAGTGGTAACATCAACAAAGAAAATATCATGAGAGAAATACATCACAGACAACATATGATGCAATTTTCAATGTCATGCCAAGAAGAGTATGAGNGAAGTAAATGTTATTTTATAACCATTAGATTGGCTGCTAACAGGACAACTCTTCAGGAATAATGCTAACACCAAATGACTTAAGANGGGTGGAGATTTGCTCAATTTCTTATCAAAATTATTTGGAAATAAGACTGCATTATAAAAGCTGTTTAAATGCAGTAAATAATTCTAAACCCAAGTGTAAAACCATATTTTATCATCTTTTGTAGACACATGGAAAATCAAACGGTTTTGTATAACAGAAGACAGACACCACAGTTTCCTCAAAAATAGTTTCATAAACTGTAAAATTATACAGCTTTGAAAATAAATAACTACTAAATCCAATGTTTATTTGGAAGCATTGGCATAATGTTATCAACATTAAATAAGAATAACTCATTAATTTTCAGTATTAACAATGTCAATAAAAGACATACTAGTCTGATAACATGTATCAGATACTAGTCTGCACTCTGGCAATTACAGAAATCCAAAGTCTATTCCCANAATTAACCAATATGTAATTTTTCTATAGATCGGCTTGAATGTCCTTGTGTTTCAGGCTCAATGATGGATCTCAAAATATGTCCATTTCTGTTTAAGCAGCATTTAATTGTCTTAGGTCATAAATGGATCATTGTATCTAGTTTAGAAAAGGAAATTTNCAGAAGAAAAGATTTTTCATAGTTCTCTGAAATAGTCCTGAGTTGTCTCTAAATAGTCCTATGTTTCTTTATAATGCATAAGTCATAGGAAACACTGAGTTTTTAAAAAGTGACTTTAACCACAAAGATCAGTTCTCTATTGATCAGGCAATAATTGATTGACCATAGTTGATCATTTTNAATATATAGCTAATGAATTTTATTTATACATACATACATGCATACATACATATACCATCTTATATAAGTTATCCCACCCAGCTTCAGAGAGCTAAGTAGTAAATGACTTTGAAACCAACTGAGAATAGAAAACTGACTAGATTGAAGGTCTGGAAAAGAAATGGGTTATCTTTGCAAATCCAAAAGTAAGTCCCCCAAACTAACGTCTTCATTTGGATATGTCTGTGGGAGGATGTGCTGTGTCTAAATGTCTAACCAGTCAGTGACCAGTGAATTGTGTTCAATAGGAATAGTGGATTAACATCCCAANAGGCCTAGGGTGGAGCTAGTCTTTACTGGAAAAGAAAAATACAAAATTACAAGGAAGGAAGACTCTCTCGGGGGAAAAAAGTGAAAATGATTGATGGCCTTGTTTGCACATAGAAAGATCTCTATTTCTGAGTGAGTATTGGAAACAACTTAGTGTTAGTTATGAAACATGAGCTTATTAAATTTAAGGAAAGTCAAAGGAACATGCAACCACAGCGTGCAGAATCAATAGTTGCTAATTATTCAGAAGGATAAGTTTATTGGAACAAAAATTACAAAGGTATATTGGGAGAATGAAGTAAGCAAAGTGATATATTGGGGGACTTGTCTGGGATAGGGGTGAAAGATGGAAGATTAATTAATTGTCCCCAACTTTCTATTGGTAGTATTAGTATCACGTAAAACCCCAAAATCAAAAATATTACTAAAATCATTCACTTAAAATATATAAATAAACACAGAAAACAATGAAAAATTTAAAAACCTGTTTCAGGGAAAGGAAAAATACTTAGGAGCTAGAGGAAATACTAATAAATGACCCTGTCCAGGTAAGATTAGACGGAAATGTACTTTTCTGACTATTCAGTTATAATTTTAGATTTCTTCCTTTGGAGGTTTATATAGTCATCGACAGTGTCAGTCAACTCATGCATATTAACTACTAATAACTTAGACACAGGCATATTATGTGCATTTTACTAGGGAATAAATTGAGACCTTCAGTGTTGTAAGCATTTCCTCTTATGCAGGAAGTAGCATTTCTACCCAGCTTTGTCTGATTTTAGAGTCTGTACTCAAGGTTATTACTATTTGGTCCTTTTACTTCCTTTAGAATAATTTTATTTACATCATTTCTGTATGACTATATTGTAATCATAATTTTAAAAACAGCTCTGAGCTAGCTGCTTCTGACAGCATCCACGTGGTCCACATGAACTTCACACATCCACAAACAGCTCAACACAAAGTGAAAGGTTGTGAGAAATACAAGAAAAACTCGATCATCTGAAAAACAATGCGGAAAAGGGAATAAGGGCATGTAGAGCAGTCACAAAACTATACCTAAAATGAAATTACTTGATGCAATGGATTTTTTTTTTGTCTTTTTGGCATTGGTTTCCTTAAATGTTAGGTGTTTGTTCACACTTTCCTGTGATGTTTCTCCTATTGTGTCAGAGGATGTGCTACTTGAGCCTCCATCTGGGGACCATGAGGAACTGTAGACAGGAAGTGAAGACCTGATGTCTGTAGTCTCTGGGAGAAAGTTCCCTGCTTCTCCCCTTTTGGTCTTCCTCCAAAGAATCCTAGCTCAGGAGGGTGAACTACGCACACTTTTGGGGGAGCTAATCCCATAGTTCCCTTCTCCAAATTTCTACCCTTCTCTTTTTCTTTTTCCCCTTTTGTTAAAATAGATTCCTTTCTAGTACAATATGTCCTGGTTACAGTTTCCCCTCCCTCTGCTCCTCAGTGTATTACTCAGATTGAAGATAATCCAGGGTCTTCCTGCTTTTTACCNAGACCTAGATTCCACATCCTGTGCACTGACCTGGAGCAGGGCTGAAACTCTACTATGAAAATAGTTCTCACAGTTTGGTCTCAGAACAAAATGCCTTCTTATCACTTTCTTGAAGAGAGAGAAAGGAGATAGCTAACTTCACCCNACATACTTTTAAAAATAAGTTACCTTAACACTTGCCAGGGGTTCTTATGCATTATCCAGTTACTTTTAGTTTCTGATATTGAACTTGTGCTTTTGCAGTATTTGCTGACATTTCTATAGTAGGAGATAATATCTATGTTTATCCTTAAAATTTCATTTCTCCTGTTTTCTGTTTCCATCATTATGAGAAAGGATGCCAGTGAACACCACCCTATTTTTTTTATTGTTTTAAAATTTTTTGTGTGTTGGTGAGTATGTGTCATGTATGTGAGGGTACTCAGGAAGACCAGAGGAGGGTGTTAGATGTCCTGGGGCTAGAGTTATAGGCAGTGGTGAGCTTCCTAAAGTGAGTCCTGGGAGCCAAACTCAGGACCTCTGAAAGAGTAGGAAGCACTCTTAACCACCGAGTTATCTCTCCAGCCTCTGCCTTTTCATTTCACAACAAAAGAAATGGTGTCTAGATTCCAAACTCTTATGTGTGATCCTTAGGAGGCTCTATCTTAAAAAACTGTGAGTGTATGATGTGTGTGTGTGTGTGTGTGTGTGTGTGTATGAGTGTATGATGTGTGTGAGTGTGTGTGAGTATATGATGAGTGTGTGAGTGTATGGTGTGTGTATGTGTGATTTATGATGTGTGTGAATGTATGATGTGTGTATTTGTGATGTATGATGTGTGTGTGTGGGTGTGATGTATGTATGCGTAAATGTATGATGTGTGTGTGTGAGTGTGTGTATGAGTGCATGATATGTGTGAGTATATGATGTGTATATGTGTAACTGTATGATGTGTGTGAGTGTATGGTATGTGTATATGTAAATATATCATATGTATGAGTATATGATGTGTGCACACAAGTATACACACATGTGCATAGATGCTACAGCATGTGTGAGGAGGTCAGAGGGCAACCTCATGTGTCAGTATTTACCTTCTACCTTGTTTGAGGTAGGGTCTCTTGTTTGTCACTACATGACTGAAGCTGCCTGACTCATGAGCTCCCAGGAAGTCTGTTTGTCTCCTCTTCCCATCTCGTCTTAGGAGCACTGGTGTCCTTCTGGCTCTGCATGGTTTCTGGGAATCTGAACTCAGGTCTTCATATGTCAATCACTTTACTCATTGACCCATCTCTTCAGCCCACAAGCTTAAAATCCACGACAATCTTCTTCCACAGCCTCCTGAGTGTTGGGATTACAGGACTGAGCCACCATGCCTGGTTTGCACTTGTTTTTATAAATAAATTTGTAAACTTCTTAAGACTGGTTTTAGTTTATAACAGCAGAGTCAAATACTTGCAATTGGAAAAATGAGGCTACAGACCTAATGTGTAACCCATCTGCTCCTTAAAGACACTTTGCCAACTCTTGACCTATCTGTTCAGATGACAGGCTGCTGAGGCTAGGGAATTATATCTGCCTAATGCTAGAACATTCTATATAACATACTGTCAGGCAGTCCAGGCAAGAGCAGTTTCTTACCCAAATGGCCAGTTTTGCCAAGAAGAAGATAAATTTCATATGGAGTGTCTTCTATGCCCATCTTCCTCTTTGAAGTAAATCGGTGCTGCCAGGAGCAGACATGTCTCACTATCCAGAAAAATCTAAGTTTTTAAAACATTTTAAATGCCATAATCTGTAAGTTTTGAAGTGTTTGAAGATTACCTACCTAATTGAAATATATCTATGTATACCTAGTAAACTTAATTAACATGACTATAAGTTTGATTATCATGGATGACTAATTATTAATCTGTATTTCACTCATGAATACAGAACCAAGTAGATAGCTGAAGTCATCCTCTGATCCGACCGGGAGCGAATCCAACTAGCAGCAGGAAGCAGGAAGCAGGGAGAAGGGACCTTGTGACCCCACTCCCTTTCCTTTTAAGAGGTCAGGTACACTGCCAGGGGCCCCTCAAACAGATCCAGCTACACAGCTGTCTCCCGTATGCGGAGGTTCTAGTCCGGTAGCATGCAGGTTCCACAGCTGTTGGCCTAAAGTTTGTGTGTTCCTTTGAGATTGGTTCAGTTGTCTCTGTAGATTCCCCCATCATGATGTTGACCCCACCCCCCGCTCATATAATCCCTCTTCCCTCTCTTCAACTGGACTCCCAGAGCTCAGCCTGGTGCTTGTTTGTAGATCTCTGCATCTGTTTCCATCAGTTACTGGATGAAGGCTCTATGATGACAGGGTATTCACCAATCTGATTACCAGGATAGGCCAGTTCAGGCACCCTCACTACTATTGGTAGTAGTCTAATCTGGGGTCATCCTTGTGGATTCCTGGGAATTTCTCTAGCACCAGGCATCCCTTACCCCATAATGTCTCCCTCTGTCAAGATCCCTGGCACATGAGTCAGCTTTCTGGATCCCATTACCTATCATGGGACACCTTGCTCACCCCTGATAAAGCAGGGAGGGGCTTGGTCCTGTCTCAACTGAATGTACCAGGCTTAGCTGTCCCTCCATGGGAGAACTTACCCTGTTGGAGTTGGAGATGAGGAGTGTGGGGCGATGTGGGGAGGGGAGTGGAAGGAGGAATGATAGGGGGATCTGTGGTTGGTATGTAAAATGAATTAAAAAAAATTGTAAAAAAAGAATTCAGGTACAATGGCAAGAAGCACTGCCTCCTTAGTGCCATATAGCTCAAGGTCATGGGTGGAGCAAATACCACTACACCTGCCCTATTTGCTGTTCTGATCTTGCACTCATGCCTGAAACACTTCAACTCCTGAACCTATTGGAGGAAGAATAAAGAAAACAAAACAATGAGTGGATGTTTTCTCAAGATGCTCCGAGCCTGTATCTCTCACATGCTGAGGTCTTGATTTATTAGCTTGTTCACAACAGAGGGACCATCTCTAGCATGGCTCATCCATCTGTCCTCTAGTTTCAAGTCCAGCATTGCAGTATCCTCAGCCTCTTGGACTTGGACTCTTCAGCATCCTGCTTCTATTTGTGAGAATGTTGTAGTTACTTGAACTCCCTGAACAGGCCAAGATAATCTGCCCATGCCAGCTGATAAAAAAAACCAAAACCCAAACCAAGACCAACCAACCAACCAAAAAACCCCAAACCATTCTATCTGTAAACTAGAATCTCCTATGCTGTGCAACTGGACCATCCACAGCCCATATTCTGGGGCTTGGGTGGAAGGCCAACTGGAGAGACTGTTCTCTTTCTCCTGTCAATCAAATGTGGGGTCATATTACTTCAGCTCTGCAGAATTCCAGGTCTCAAGGGGATCAAGATGATAACCATTAGGAGAAGGTTTTCCTCTATCACCAAGTTTAGAGCACTTTCAAATTCAGTTTCATTGCTGGTATGAGAACACAGTGAGCTTAGGGTCAGGGATCTGTGAAGAAGTGNAAGAACAGGTGACATTCAGGAGGCCAACACTGGCCAGGAGTTAGGCTGTGTCAAGAACGTTATTTCCAGACCTTGCCCAGGGCTTTTCCTCCTTGGCCCTGGTGATCTGGAGGATACGTTCATTTCTTTTGTGGTTTAGAATGAATAACAGTGTACTTCTTTGAGAAAATAGAGAAGCAAAGATGTCAAGTTCTTTGAGGCTTTTTGAATAGGCTCATGTAATTATTCCAGGTTTATGTATAATAGTGTCCTTTATGATAGAATTAAAGTCAACCAATCAATGTGATGATTAATCTTAATTGTCAATTTAATCAGATCTGGAACCAAATAAGAAAGATATTGGAGGGCAGTCTTTGAGGGGATTTCAAAGAAGAATTAGTTGAGGAGAGAAGACCCTCTCTGATTGTGAGTAGGTAATACCTTCCCACAGCAATCCAGAAATAAATGGGTCCAAAAGAGAGGTGGTGGTGCTACCTGCTGGTATACTTTTATGCATCTGTTCTGTTACTGTTGTCGCTGCTCCCATTATTGGCTACCAACAGAACATGACTTCCTTGGCCTCCCAACATAGACCAAAGACAAACAGTTCTCCAGGAATCCTCCAGGCTCTCAGTGACAGATTGGGATTGTGGAGACATCTGGTTTCATGGACTAAACAGTCTCTCCAGGTCTGTTCAACTACCTACCTCATATTATTTAAATCAATCTAATAAATTCCCTTTGTAATATATATATACATATAAATATATATATAAATATGTATATATATGTATTTTTTTCTCTCAGTTCTGTTCCTCTGGAGAAGTCTAAGACACTGACCATCTCACAGAAGTGGTATACCATTTTATACACAGGTCTGCTCCACACAAATGGAGAGAGAATATTAATGTGGATCATTGAGTTTCATCTTGACATTAAGGGTGGCATGATGGCTAAAGAAAAGTTGTTCTTTCCGTGATTCCTCTTTCAAAAGACATCACCTCATAGAATATTCCATAAAGTTGAAAATTCCAGAGGTTTCCAGGTTTTAGTTTAACATCTTGTTACAACAAATTTCTCTGGGCTGCTGAAGAAACATTAGGAATCCAACCTTTCTTTCGGTCTGGCTACATACAATGGTCATTGTCTTACTGTGAGACCTGTAGAAGATCCTCCTGTCTGATAAGCATGAAGGGTTACCCTGAGACAGGGAAGTAGTAAATGGGATAAAGCAGACCACAGAAAAAGTATTCCAGTTGTGTCCTGCATGCTTTGATGCTCCTGAGTGAAGTGGCTAGTAAGCCCCACAGCTGCTCACTAACCGTATTACCCCTAGACTAGGGACAGACCTGACTTACAGCCAGAAGTAAAATAACACTGTAGTAGACTGTTGAGTGTCACTATTTATCTTTTCTTCCTTTTTGCCTTTTGGGGATGTTTCCTGGTAAGTCCCTAACCACCAAAGAAAGATTTGGTCAATCATATTCTAATAGTGACCTAGATTTTTGAGCTTCTCAGAAATCATTAACTATTTTGTAAGTTCATTAATAAAAGTACTTGGAACTGTAGCGTGCTCCTTGTTTACCTGTAGACCTTAGCCTTCGAGCCATGGTCACCCTGCTCTAGAGTAGCTAGAGAGCTGAGAAATGCTGCTTTACTGATGTCCTCTTTGACTCCATGAGAGCAGTGGCCTTGGGGCATGTGACATCTAACTCTCTTCATCTTCCTTGTCCCATCTCTGCCACAACCAGTTCCATGACTCATGAGTTGGGAAGAACAGAGTTTTTGCTTAGTTTTATGATACTTGTACATTGTGGGACAGCATGGTATGTGGAGAACTTCATTCAGGGACATTGAGGAACACTGGAGGTGATGCTGTCATCAGCAGAAGCAAACTGACTTGGAAAGATACCTTTGTCATTTTTTCATAACATCTTGGTTCACTCAATTCATAGGCATCTAGTAGACACATGAGCTTAGTGCACACTGAGACTCAGCAACAGACATCAGCTTCTCTGATGTTCTCAGCAGGTTACGTTCTGCCATTGAATGCATATCCTAGATTTAGGATAGTAGCAAAGATTTAAAATTCAATCTAGTGATGAAAGTGTCAGTGTTGGTACGATGATATGATATGGAAAGGGAAAGGAACACTCACACTCTCCCAGCACTGGTTCTTAGTGATTTTCCTGAAGTTCGTGGAAGTCTATGAAAAAGGAAGTACAGGCACACCCACATGTCCACAGTCTGTCTGCAAGCATCACATCCTGTTTGGCAGTCAACACTGAAGGAAGAAGGGCTGGGGACAGTCAGGACTTCATGAATAAGAACAAAGGATCCCACTGAGAGAGTCCAGAGCTAAAGCTCTTGGGATTCCCGGGATCCCTGCTGGGGGAGACAGGGAAGCACACAGGCTCAGGTAGGCAACCCTGAAGAGGCTTTTCCCTGTGCAGCTCTCTTTCTGGGACTTCATTAGGGGAAATTGCTGATGCTTATGAAAGAGATGGAGACCCCGGGGCACTTCAGAACTAAATGGGCGAAGGGAAGGGGCATCTGGCTTACCTCTGTCCCTGCTGTTTCTAGCTGCATGATCTTGGTGGTCACTGACCTAAAGCCGTTTGATTAACGGGAGCAGAACTCTTGTACCTGCAAAGACTCAGGCCATTCACCACCTGGGCAGCCCAAGGGTTGAGAATGGCACAGAGAAAAGACAGCCAAGCTGAGCTCAGAAGCT